>CAUYSK010068224.1:0-16121 GCA_963575035.1 Avahi laniger | reverse complement strand
TCAGAGAGCTAAAAATAGAAATCCCATTCTTTAGTTCTTTTTATGTCAGTTGATTCCCACTAAGTCGGGACAGGGCCAGACATTCTGTCTTTGACTCCTATCCTCTCCGACACCCCCCCCTAGTACTTTATCCAGTGTCTGGCATGAAATGGTAGCATAAAATGGAAGCTCATCACATTTGTGTTGAATGAAATTACTTCTTCTCTCTGGCTATGGATCTAGAAATCTCAAGATCTCAGCCCCAGGACCATTATCCACCTCTATCTCCCCTCCTCCCCCCTTAAAGACCGAGCAGGCCACAGGCTGTCATCTACACCCTCGGCCCACCACTGCGCTCACCTTCCCTCTTTCTAATCTGATGGGATCATGGGATGGGGCCCCAAGGAACCCCTAGAGTCTGAAGGGCAGGGAGCCTGGAACCAGAGGCTGACAGTGGCAAATTACAGGTGAGATTTCCTAGTTCGTAAAAGGAAGGACCACACCAAGAATAGGGGGCGGCGGGCTGGTTCAGGAGGGATCGGACATCAGACGCTGCGAGAAGGCGCCGGAAGGGACCTGTCGGGATAGCGTAGGGTTGGGGACCCAAGCGCTCAGAGCCGGGTGAACGGCGAATGGAGTCGCGCGGAGGTGCGACTGCAGAGGGAGGCGATTGGACGAGGGGGAAGATGTAGAGTCCCGGTTGCCACGGCAGCGCCCGGGAGGAGAAGGCCTGGGAGGAAGGCCGCGCTCGCCGTCCTCCCTCCTCCTCGAGGTCCCCGTGTCCCTCCCGGAGGCCCTGCCGACGTGTCAGCCGGGAACGGCTCAAACCTTCGCGGGCGCCGCCCTCCGCGCCCCGCTCCCCGCCCCGCCCCCGCCCCGCCCGCGCCCGCCGGCCTCCCCTCCGCGGCGCGGCCCGGGGACCACAACATGGCTGCGGCGCCGGCGCTGCTGCTCTGGCTGCTCGCGGCCGGGGCGCCGTGGCGGGTGCGGGGCCTGCGGGACCCGGGCGCGGGCCGGCGCTTCTCGGAGCACAAGCTGTGCGCGGACGGCGAGTGCAGCAGTGAGTGCGGGCGGAGCGCGGGGCGGGCGAGCCCTGGGTCCCTGCGTCTGGCGGTGCGGCTGTGCGGGCGCCCGGGCCGGCCGCCCCGACCTGGGGGCTGTGCCTCCCACTTGTTGCAGCGTTTTATTTTTCCCTGCCGAGGCGGGGGCTGGGTGGGGTGCCCCGGTGTCCTCAGGGGCGGCTCGGGCTCCCCGGGTAGACCAGGCTGCGCGCCGCGCTCTGCCGCCCCCGCCGCGGGGATCGGGGGCGCGGGACCCGGCAGCCGCTCTGCGGGCCGGGCGGGCGTCCTCGCGGAGGCTGCGCGGCGGTGGGCTCCTCCACCAGGCTCCCTTGGCGCTGCCTCCGCCCTCGTGCTTCTCGGGGTGGGCCTCGCGCCGGGGTTTGAACAGGGTTGGAGTTTAGGTTCGGGACGAGCCCCAAGTCCAGGCGCGCCGTGTGCTCCGGGGTCTCCGCCGGGCATCTGCTCAGCCCCGTCATCTCCGTGCACGGGCGCCTCTCTGCAGACCGCCAGGCAGGGCAGTGCGAGAGCCACAATCTTTCGCTCTCGAAAGAGGCCAGGGGTCTCCTGAGCCAGCATCCTCTTCTGTGCCCAGGAAGCGGAATTTCTCCCCGGTCCGGGCTTTGAACTGGACGGTGGAAGCTAAAGCCTAAACCATCTTTAGCCTTAGCTATTTGTGTTGTTGGAACCTCTTCCTATGTGTTTGCCTGACCAGGGCCATTCTTACGGCCTCCTGCCTGTCTCACATAACCTTGTAACTTACTGACAACCGCAGGTTGTTCATAAATTGTAAGCAGTACATAGAGAAAAACATTCGAAAAAGGCCAAGAAGCCTACAGTTCAGCTACTTATGTTCAAATTGGTGTTCTCAAAAACAAATTTCATAATTCGAAGCATTTGTATCAATACAACACCATTAAAGAAAAAAAAGGAGGTGATTTCTAATTTGTGTTAAGCCATTCCTGGAGGTAACCAACCGTATGGCTGATGTAAATAAACACTGCAAAAGCAGAGCAACTGCCATGATTTTTCCCCTCAGTTTTCTCGGAGCAAAACCAAGTGTTTATCCATTTGCCATTAGATATGGCAAATATTTGCTATTCTTTGTTTTTGAACACTTACCTACCTGGGTTCTTCAAAACAAGTTACCTGGAGAATCACATCACTGATGCTTCCCTAATACTGAGACATGGTGTTAAAAGAGCTCAGTTGTTACATAACTTGAGAAATGGTGTGTATCCAAACAGGTGTAACCAAACACAACAGGTAACAGCAGGAGCAAGGTCTGGGTCTGTGTTGTGTTTATTAAGGTGTGTGTGTAAGAGGTCTTGTGTGCTTTTCAAATAGCTGTGCCTTAGTGTGCATTATGTTGTCATCTGATGTATTATTACAAATTCTCAATGATCCCTTCTAGGGGAGCAAGGAAACATTGCCATTCCCAATTTTGATGGAATTCCCAACCTTAAATTGCCCATCACCTTCAACCTTCCTCTCACCCAATTATATGTGAATTAGGAAGCTGACATATTTGAAAATAATCAGATTTTAGCTTTGGAAAACAAATAACCTCCTCTGAATATATACGGTCTTTTCTCCAAGATGTCTTTAAAGATATGTCTTTCTGCATTTTATTGCTAATTGGCTTTTAGAAAAAGTGTTATTTCCATTCCACATTTCTTCATTTTTCTTATTTAAATGCACTTATTGTCCATTTCATCTTACATCAGAAACTGTATTTGGTCAACGAAAAGAAAAATACTGCTTCTACCAGTTTCTAGATCTAGTATGATTTAAGTCCTGCATTTTAAAAGCATGAAGGTAACCAGTACTGACCTATTCTCATAGCTCTGCTTGGTCCCTGCTACATGAGATATCCACTTTTTATTTTGTTTATGGAAAAATATAAATATGGGTATTTTTCCTTTGTTTTGAAACCTTCTTAATGTTGGATTCAGTCAACATTATTTACTTTCAGAAAATATTGCCTTGTGATGTGATTGGATCAATAATAGAGTATGACAGATATCCTTGCCCATTAATTTACCCAGATACTGTGTGGAGAGAACAACTTGGCTGCAGATGAAATTGACAGTGTTTACTGCTGCATAGTAGCAGTTACAGCCATTTAAGGTAGTCCCTTTTAGTGGTTAGTTCAAGTTAATTGACCCCCTGGGGGTTCCTGAGTACTTTTTCCATTTCCCTATGTTACCTCTGCATGCAGCCATGATTATGCTAGTCAGCACCTGTGCTTGAATTTACCCACTTGCAAAATGAAGCTTTTTATGATTATGAAACAGAAAAGATTGAGGACTAGAAGGTTAGAGAGGGAGCCAAGAGTTTCAAGAGTTTCCCTTGAGAATAGCCGTGTGTGATGGTAGACACATTTGCTTTTTGTTTCTCCATATTATCCGTAGAGAAAAGTAGGGATGTTTCCCTTTCTCCTGTCTACTTGCAGGGGATGTTGTGATTTATGGCAACAAAGCTCTAAGGATTTTAGGTACTGTGAACATAGGAATTAAAAGTGCTTCCAGAGAATACTGGAAAAACTTGATTGTTATTTACAGTGGAATTCTTATATTTCCGGATAAGTCAATATGGATTGTGAAGCTGAATTCTGATATCTGTTTTTTGTTTTTCCTATATATATACAGTGTTAATGTACCGGGGTGAAGCTCTAGAAGATTTCACAGGCCCAGATTGTCGTTTTGTGAATTTTAAAAAAGGTGACCCTGTATATGTCTACTATAAATTGGCAGGGAGAGGGCCTGAAGTTTGGGCTGGCAGTGTAAGTACAATTTTGACATACTTTATTTGCTTACTTTTTATTGGCTTGTTTAGCACTGGAGATTTAAATGTGTTTTCTTAGAGTCTTTGATGGGGTTAACATGTCTTCTTTCCTAGACTATGAAAAAAGAAGATGGCCCTGTGTCCCTAGCAGGCCTTGGGCCTGCAGACAGCAGGGGCTCAGCAGAGGTTTCTGAAACAACTGAACTGACTCTAGCTATTGCCCCTGAGCATCAGCTTCTAGGATGCTCCATACATATTAAAGGTTGAAATGGTGAAAACCTGAATATTCCTTGACCTCATTGCTTTAAAATGGAAGGATTCATGGGAATTAGACTTAATCCCGTAAACAATGTGTGAGATACTGTTTCAGGCATGTGAGTTTAAAGTTGATTGTTCGTGTATTTCCTTTCTTCTATATTATTATTTATGAAAAAGTGGCAGTCTTGGGAACAGTTAATAATCTCTGCTGTTATTAGTCTGTTAAAAAACCAAAAATATTGTGTTTACTGTGTGCTTTCTTGTTTGTTTTTTTGTTTGCAACTTTTGGGTCTTCCTTTTTCTGACTTTCAGCCACCTGTGTCTGGAGGTTCTCCCAGGGGCTCTATTTCTAGCCAGTTTTATGGGTGCTCTGATATCAGACATGGCAGTCTATCCCTGCATCATGCTTTGATGTTTTTAATCATTAGAAATAACCTGATTGAGAGGCTAATCTTATGAGTTATTGTCCTTTCCTTGTTAGAGAGTGTGATGTGTGGACTGTTTATCTACTTAAAGTAGTAAGGTCCTTGATGTCCTTAGGATTGTCCCAACTTAGAGAAATACTCAGTCCCAACTGTGAAAACTTTCACTCTCAATAAAACACCAAGTGAACAAACAGCAGAAAATAAGGCGCCAAAAATCCCTTTGGGAAAAACAGATTCATTTTGTTGGTATTCCAGATTCCTAGGGAGCAATCTTGAGAAACGGCAGCTGGTCAAGTGCAAACCTTACTCCATACAAAGAAGAATCTATTCTGTTTCTCTCAAGTCTACCAAATGAAATTTCCTGATAATCTTTATCTTGGAAATGTTTTTCCACATACTTAGGCTGCATTTTTCATAGAGCAGTTAAGTTCTTTTCCCCTTCCTCATCTTTGAGCATTTGGATAAAATGAACTTGACTTAAGGCTTTCCCTCCTGCCACACGTTTGCTCATGACCATATTTGCCTCTGGATAGCCTGTCAGTCTTCCTGGGTCATAGCCCTCATCCTGCCTTCTCAGGGAATGCTGCCTTCATCACCCCACCAGAAGGGATCTTTGCTGTCTGATAATTGTTCAGGTGGCACTTTGTTTGCACTGCTCACGTGGCGTTTGTTTTACTGTTTTGTAATTGCAGTTAGTTTGTGTACCGTGTTGGCTCATACAAAGTCAAAAACTCTTTAAAGGAAGCGCCCATGTCTCATTCGTCTTCCTTCTGAGTATTTCCTTACAGGGCAGTGGCACTTACTTACATCTGTCCTAATGCAGAATTTGTTCTCTTGAGGCAATACTCTTCCTCCCCGCACCACACAAATCAAATCAACAGTACCTTGGCAAGGATGGTATACGGAAGCAAAGTTACACATAAAGATTACTTCAGTCATGTGGGCCCATGATTCTGCAGCTTTTTGTTTGTCAGATTGTAAGAAATAAGATACCGCCCAGTATATAAATATGGAGTTTTTGTATGACCTATGGTCTCAGTTGATGAAGATTAAGCAAAGATAAATTTATAGTATTTCTTTTCATCATATATCTCTGATTTCTTTCCCTTTTCCCGATTCTCCCTTAATAACATTTTCCTCATAAGGGAAAAGTATATTTTCCCTCAGTCTCCCCTTTCATTTCATGAACCTTATACTTAGAATATTAAAACTCTCCTTTGCTTTCAAAATGATTCTTCTTTCTATTTCTTAGTTTTCATTCTGCAATCTTTTTGATTTCTTAGAGTTTCAGACTTTATCTGCCAATAATGTAGGTTTTAGTTGCCCTGTCTTATTTAATCTTCATGGCAGTATTCTACTACTAGAACTGGCTTTCAGATAGTTTCCAAATATAACAAGAGCAGTTGTGAATGGGGATATTTTACAAATTAGTGATAAGATGGCCTTTTGTTCTTTTTGTGCGTTTTATTTACACGTCAGTCTCCTTTAATGATTGGGAAAAGATCTACAGCTCTCTTTGAGACAGTAGCTACTGTTAGTGCTGAAAATGAATAGGATTATTTTCTGTGAGGGCTTCACTTTGCAGGAAACTGAAGTTTGGTGTGTAGATCAGCATGTATTACATTGTATTTTTATTCTGTACCCAAACACATGTAAAGGTAGTTTTTGAAAAAGCCAGTATAGCACATAATATCAGTAAATACAGTTGACACTTGAACAACACAGGTTTGAACAACAAGGGTCCACCTATGTATGGAATTTTCTCAATAAATATATTGAAAAATTTTTTGGAGATTTGAAAAAACTCACAAACTAGCCTAGAAATATGGAAAAAAATAAGAAAAGGTTATGCCATGAACACATAAAATATAGATAGATAGATACTAGTCTATTTTTATCATTTACTACTATAAAATATACATGTTATTTATTATAAAGAGTTAAAATTCATTAAAACTTACACACATATACATTTGCAGACCATACATGGTGCTATTTGCAGTTGAGAGAAATGTAAACAAACATAATGATGCAACATTAAATCATGACTGCATAAAATTAACCATAGTACATACTGTATAACTGTAATAATTTTATAGCCATCTCCTGTTGCTATGGCAGTGAGCTCAAGTGTTACTGGTATCTGCTTAAAACCCCATGTGACACTGAGCATCTCCAGGTGAGCAGTTCGTCTCTCCAGTAAATCGTGTATCGCAATAAAAAGTGATCTCTTGCAGTTCTTGTATATGTTTCACGTTTAGTGCAATAAGATAAACTTTGAATAACACCATGGGACCCATACAAAGTGCCACTATTGATGCTGGAAGTGCTCCCAAGAAGCCACGAAAAGTCATGACATTACAAGAAAAAGTCAGTGTGTGATATGTGCTATAGATTGAGGTCCGCAGTTGTAGTTGCTTGCCACTTCAAGATTGGTGAATCCAGCATAAGGATCATTATAATAAAAAAGAAATTCATGAAACTGTTGCTGCAGCTACACCAGCAGGCATGAAAACCTTGCGCTTTTTGCACAATAACTTCTTATCTCATTAAAAATGCAGCTTTTGCATGGGTGCAGGCTTGTTATAAGAAAGGTATACCTATAGACTCTAATATGATTTGAGAAAAAAAAGAAGTTATCGTATGGCAACTTAAAACAAGACGAAGATGAAGGATTTAAAGCTGAAAAATTTAATGCCAGCAAAGGATGGTTTGATAATTTTAGAAAGAGATTTGGCTTTAAAAATGTCAAGACAAGAGGAGAAGCAGCTTCTACCAACTAAGAGGCAGTGGACAAATTCCCAGACACCATTAAGAAAATCACTGAGGAGAAGAAGAGATATCTGCCTAAACAGGTTTCTAATGCAGACAACAGTGCCCTACTCTGGAAAAAAAGTCACAAAGGACGTTTAGTAAGAAAGAGAAGGCTTTAAGGTAGGAAGGGATAGGCAAAACTCTGCTGTTGTGTGCAAGTGCAGTTGGGTTTATGATCAAGACTGTTCTTACCTATAAAGCTGCTGACCCCTGAGCCTTGAAGGGAAAAGATCAACATTAGCTGCTAGTCTTTTGGTTACGCAAGAAGGCCTGGACAATGAGAAGCCTTTTTCTGGATTGGTTCCATAGATGCTTTGTTCCTAAAGTCAGGAAGTACTTTGCCAGTAAGGGACTATCTTTTAAAATTCTGTTCATATTGGATAATGCCCCTGGCCACCCAGAACCCATGAATTCAGCACATAAGGCATCAAAGTGGTCTACTTGTCCCCAAATACAATGTCTCCAATTCAGCCTCTAGATCAGGTTGTTGTCCTTTAGGGCTTATTACACATGGTACTCTATGGAAAGGTTGTTAACACTATGGAAGAGAACCCAGATAGAGAGTATATCATGAAAATCTGGAAGGATTACACCATTGAAGATACCATCGTTGTCACAGAAAAAGCTGTGGAAGCCATCAAGCCCAAAATAATAAATTCCTGGTGGAGAAAACTGTGTCCAGAAGTTGTACACACCTTCACAGGATGTATGACAGAGCCAATCAGGGAAATCATGAATGCGATTGTGGATATGGCAAAAAAAGGTGGGGGTGCCGGGTTTCAAGATACGGATCTTGGAAAAGTTTAAGAGCTAATGGACACCACACCGGAGGAATTAACAGATGACTCGATGGGGATGAGTACTTGCAAACCAGTGCCGGATGATGAGGAAGATGTCATAGAAGAAGCAGCGCCAGAAAACAAATTGACATTAGACAATCTGGCAGAGGGTGTCATTTATTCAGAACTGCTCTTGCTTCTTTTATGGCATGGCCTCTTCTATGATATGGGCACTGACAGTAAAGCAAATGGTGCGAGAGGGATTGGTAACATACAGAAACATTTTTAGAGAAATGAAAATCAAAAAAATCAGACAGCAATTACATCGTGTCTGTAAAGTTACCTAGAGTGTGGCTGCCCCTCCTGCCTCCCCTTCCACCTCCGCCACCTCTCCTGCCTCTGCCACCCCCGAGACGGCAAGACCAACCCCTCTTCTCCCCCTCCTACTCAGTGTGAGGATGATGAGCATGAAGACCTTTATGATGATCCACTTCCACTTAATGAGTAGTGCATATATTTTCTCTTTCTTATGATTTTCTTAATAACCTTTCTTTTCTCTAGCTTACTTTATCGTAAGAATACAGTATATGATACACATACCACACAAAATAGATGTCGATTGTTTATGGTGGGTGGGGAACCTGTGGCCTTGGGGCCACGTGGTCATCTCGATCCTTAAGTGTGGCCTTTTGTTTTATTTTATTTTATTTTGTTTATTTATTTATTTATTTTTTGAGACAGAGTCTCACTCTCTTGCCTGTGCTAGAGTGCCATGGCATCAGCCTAGCTCACAGCAACGTCAAACTCCTGAGCTCAAGCGATCCTCCCACCTTGGCCTCCCAGAGTGCTAGGATTACAGATGTGAGCCACCGTGCCCGGCCGAGTGTGGCCTTTTGACTGAATACAGATTTTGCAGAACAAAATCCATTTAATGAAAGGATTTGTTCTGTGAAGTTTGGATTTGGTCGAAGGGCCACATTTAGGGATCTGGAGAGCCACATGTGGCCTTGAGGCTGTGGGTTCCCCACCCCTGAAACGGTAGGCTATTAGTAGTTAAGTTCTGGGGGAGTCAAAAGTTATATGAAGATTTTTAACTGTGCCCCAACCCCTGTGTTGTTCAAGGGTCAGCTGTATCTGCCTTTTGTTGTAGTGGTGATACATTTCAGAAATTTTATGTTTTTTTTTACTTATTACAGGGCTGTTTTTTATTGTTTAACAAAGACTTATAAGTACTGGTTTATGAGCAATGCTATGAAATGCACAGGTAAATTCTTACTAGAGGTTATTTGGAATTGCATTTCTAACCAGCTTTGATTTGCACAGTTTAATCATATAATGTACAATAATCTTCTCTTATACAGATCTTTTATCTATTTCTAAGCTCTAACTTTATGTTAGAGCTTTAATGGTTTTAGAAACATTGGCTTAATAATATTCTGTACTTAGTTTTTATTGGAATAATAATCTCAGTGTAATTGTAATAGCAACTATCTCTCTTTGTTGTATCTACCTACCTATATATTTGTATATTTCCTGTTACTACTAAAAATCTCTCATTTATGTTTCTTATACAGAATTCGATTGATGCTTGTCCATTTCGCCCATTCTTTCTTGTAGGTTGGGCGTATTTTTGGATATTTTCCAAAGGATTTAATCCAAGTAGTCCACGAATATACCAAAGAAGAGCTACAAGTTCCAACAGATGTAAGTTGCAGATTTCTTTTTTGTTCTTAGTTATAAATTGGCTTATGAAGGACTACCTCTTAAAAAAAGAAAGAAAAATTTGAAAAGAATTTAAAGGAGATGCTGTCATAATCTGATAGTTATCTAATATATTGAGGCAGATGTTCTTACACAAGGCTGTATACTCTTATACAGGACATTTCTTTGCTCTGGAAAGTTAAGAATTCATTATCTTTGTATTTAGTTATGAAATTTAAGAGTTAAATAATTTCATTTTACAAGTTAAAGGAGAAAGTGTCCTGATTTGAAAACTGCTCATTAAATAGCTATTAGACATTTTAAATATATAGAAATCAGGTAAAATTAGTTGAACGCATTTTGTACTGGGCCAGAAATGTAAACTTACAGGGTTTTCTTACTGACTTCAAGAATCGTAGTTACGGCAAAATTTGGAAAAGAGAAACTGAGAGTTTCAGATGATGTCCAGTCTCACATCTCTAAGGCACTGACTGCAAATTCAATAAAGCATTTATCTGTGGTGCCCTGACTTAAAATGGTTTTGTGACTTAAAAGGATTTTGTGTTCTAGAATCCTCATTCCAGCCGATAATTTTCTGGAGTTTTAAAATTTACAGTAATTGATGCCAACCTTCATTTAGAAATTTTGAGTAGCTTTTTGGAGTTGCTGCAGAGCGTGCAAGCTGCTGGGCTCAGGCCGTTCTTGGATGAGACTGGCAGAATGGATGAAGTCGCAGAGCTATTGCTATTTTTAAAATTCCTGATAATCCCGGGGGCCATAAAGTCAGCCCTGTTGCCTGTTTGGCTTCACTCCCGATGAAGACACTGCCTGCGATGTAAGCGTGCGACAGCAGTTCACTGGTCACGAAGACCCAAACTGTGTCGGCTTCTGTCTTCTTGTTGCATGTCCCACTGCTCGCATCCCTCGGTATTAAGCAGATGGCTCAGGAACGCATGTGATGGAAAGAGGAGATCATTCATCCCTGCTACGCTGGACAGGTCTCCCCAGAAGATCGTGAAAGTTTAGTCATGAGAAGAAAATTATCTTTGCTGGTTTTGTAACTTTTCTCTCCCTTTATGACTCTTTGCATGCCGATTTGCTTGCTAGTGGAGGAAAGGAAGAATATAGATTTACAGATAGTCGTGAGAGCAGATCTTAGTGACTACCTAGAACCTAATTTAGAGTAAGTTATATGCCTTCCTGAATCTTGTTTTCAAGTTGTTCTTGTGGTAATAACAAAGTGGGGAGCCCCTTGACATCATTCTTTGTCCCTTTACATTTTTACTTCCCTTATACCTTTATCTCAATAAGATGCTTCTTAAGTTGATTTATCTTTCCAAATCCAAGGAAAATACGAGCCAAAAATCCATATGACTTAGAACCTAACAGCAGGTGAGTCTCCCTGTTTCTAGCTGGGTGTGCAGAGAAGTGTGCGTAGAGGGAGGGCGCAGCGGCAGAGGAGCTGGCGAGTCTCTCAGCTTCTCCCGGATGGGTTGCTAGGCGGTGAGTTCCCAGGACATCAGGCATAGACGTTGGGAGTTGGGGCACCCAATAAATGACACCCCATTTTCCCCCACATGTGCTCAAAACAAATCGAGAAACCCAGGAGTTAGGCAGGTGGAGACCAAAATGTCACCATTATTAACTGATAAAGCTGTTTGGAGAATACGATTCAAGTGTGCAGAAATAATGGCGTTTCTAACGTTGCAGTCTACATAAACAGACTTAGCCAGCTGCAGACCGAGCTAGCCAACTGGGGGCCTCCCCAACGGGGACTGTCCCTATAAAACCAACAGCATGGAGGAACAGAGTATGTGTTTTCCTTCTGGCAGGTCCCAAACAGAAAAGAGGGATGGGGCTGAGGGAATTCACCAACCATATTCCTTCCCTGGGGAAGAGAGAGAGAAGGGAAGCCAGGACTAATACTTGGGTGGGAACAGTCATTGCCCAAGGTTGACACAAACGCCCCTCTAGAGCCAACCATGAATTTGAGATTATCTCTATCATTAGTATGGCTAAGAGTTAGCTCTTCTGACATTTGGTTAGTGGCACACTGATGTTTTTCTTTCCCTTACAGGAAACAGATTTTGTGTGTTTTGATGGAGGAAGAGATGATTTTGATAACTATAATGTGGAAGAACTTTTAGGGTTTTTGGAATTGTATGATTCTGCAGCTGGAGATTCTGAGAAAGCTATAGAAGAAACTGAGCATGTGGAAAAACCTCCCGAAGTATCTAAGGAAAGTGAGGCTGAACCGGTGGAAGCCAACCCAGAGGAAAGTGAAAGTGTATTCTCAGAGAACACTGAGGATCCCAAGGAACCATTCATGGCTCAGAAGAACCACCCCCAGACAAACAGTCAAGCGGGAAACACTCAGGGAGAGCAGCCTTCTTTTGAACCTTTTGATGAGATGCTGCAGGATGAATTAAAAGTGCCAGAAAGTGAAAACAAGAAAACTAGCAATAGCTCTCAGATCTCAAATGAGCAGGAAAAGGTAGACGCTTATAAACTTTTGAAAAAAGAAATGACTCTAGACTTGAAAACCAAATTTGGCTCAACCGCTGACGCACTTGTATCCGATGACGAGACAACCAGCCTCATTACTTCACTAGAAGACGATTTTGACGAGGAATTAGATGCTGAGTATTACGCAGTCAAGAAGAAGGAAGAGGAGAATCCAGAAGACTTTGATGAACTGCCATTACTAACCTTTATGAGCAGAGAAGATACGGAAACACCAGCGAAGTCTGGAGTTGAGAAATACTCATCAGACAAGGGGCAGAATTCAAATGAGAAGGATAAGGTTAAGGGAATTGTGTCCCCTGGCATCAAAAATGATGATACAAATATTCTAACAACCCGGGGGGATACTATCTTTTCTATTGTCACAGGAGGTGAAGAAAACACAGGTGTGATGGATTTAGAGAGTTCTGATTCAGAGGAAGAAAAGGAAGACGACGATGCCTCAGTCCCAGGTAGCAAACAGGAGAAACCACGATCGACAACAGACCACACTGACCCTGAAGATGAAGAAGATGGTCTTTTGATTGTAGAAGTCCCTAAAACAAATAATGACAAAGACCCAGAAGTGGACACCGGACTTCACATTAAAGGAAAAGGGAGGAAAGTTCAGGAACCTGAGAGGGGCCCGGTACAAGATGGGACAGAATTAGAGGATGAGAAGCAGGAAGAGGTGCTCATGCACGGCTCTACTCAAAGCAGCGACCTCAACTCTTTGCCAGCTGCTGACAAGGGTGGAGACACAGCACAGTCAGCCTTTGATGACAAGGAGAATGAGCTAGAAGGAGCAGCTGTTCACGTCTCAAAGGGAATGCGCCATGAAGAAAAGCCTGGAGATCAGATTTTGGAAGGTGGCTCAGGGAGTGACCCTGTCCATAAAGCTGAGGGGAATCAGATGAGCGCAGAAAAGATGAAACGGGAGTCCTCGGATCCTGCAGGACTCGCGGGAGACGCGCGGCCTAACGCATCCGGAAACGCTGTGGAGGAAGCAGCCGTTTTGCTAAGTGGGCCGAAACTGCACGCGCTTCCGGCCGAGCATCAGCGTGAGGAGTTCGAAGAGGATCTGGTTCTTAAGACTCGAAACCAACCGGGCTTCTCCTCTCCAGGCGAAATTGGTTTGCCAGGAGAACTAGAAGAAGGGGTTCCCGTTCTGGGAAAAAATCTTTCCTGGCAACAAGCAAGAGATGTGGCTGCTGTCGTCCCTGAGCCCTTGAGTGAGACGATGAGGCTCTCTGAGGAAGAGGGCAAAGAGGACCCCTCAGACGAAGCGTTTGTTCGCCACGAGGCAGCACAGGGCGCCCGGGAAGCAGCAAGGGGAGCAGGGGACCCCGCCGAGGAGCCCGCGGCAGAGCAGGACGGCCACCTGCCTGAGGAGCTGCTGGAGGACGAAAACGCCGTGAGTGCGAGGCAGGCTGGAGAGAGCCGCCCCGGGGCTCGGCACAGGCAGGCAGGTGTCAGTCTGCAAATCCCCGGAAGTGCCGTTTCAGGGACCACTGGTCCTGATCCGGAAGTGGAAGAAAACAAAGGAGAAGCCGGTGTGTTGGGTGGCGGAAGAAAAAGTGAGACCGCAGCCACCGGGGTGGACACACGAGGCGGGGAGCCAGCCCGCGTGGCGGAAGCAAAAGAAGGTCGCCCTCTGCCGGGCGAGAGAGCACAGAGACCGTCCGAAGTAAGTGACTTTCCTGACCAGATAAAATCTCAGACTCCAGAGGTAGGCGATGTGTCTCGGAATAAAGATTCTGATTATCTGAGAACAGCCAACTCCGAGGAACCTGTGAAGACCTCAGGGCTCGCCGAGAAGGCGGGAGGAGGAGAACTCTCGAGAGAGGACCGTGAGGACGTAGAGAAGTTCGTGCGCACTGAGAGCCAGGGGTCTGCTTCTGAAGAACTTGAAGATGACTCGTTCCTCTGGACCCCACATGCGAGTGCAGAGCCAGAGCCTGGTGGCAAGAGCGAGGACTTGCCCATAATTAGCAGCTTCTTTAAAGAGCAGCAGTCTCTGCAGCGGTTCCAGAAGTACTTTGACGTCCACGAGCTGGAAGCCATGCTACAAGAAATGTCATTAAAGCTGAAGTCAGCGCAGCGGGAGAGCCTGCCCTATAATGTGGAAAAAGTCCTAGATAAGGTCTTCCGTGCTTCTGAGTCACACATTCTGAGCATAGCGGAGAAAATGCTCGATACTCGTGCCGCCAAAAATAGGTATCAGGGGCTGAAGGAAAACAACGTATTTGAAGAGACTGTAGTGCTAGAGGACATTCAAGACCTGATCTATTTTGTCAGGGACAGGCACTCCGCAGAGGAGGACACAGCCCCGCTGGTGACGGCACCGCCTCTGGAGGAAGACCCGGCCGAAACGCCGGGAGGTGAGGTGCCTGCCCCTGGCCTTGCGGATCGGGCTGGAGAGGCGGGAGGTGCCGGCGGGCCGGGCTGGGCTTCGCTGAGGCGCCTCCTGTCTTTTTTTTTTTTTTTTTTTTTTTTATTTCAGGGTATCATGAGGGTACAAACATTAAGGTTACACTTTATGTCTTTGCCTTACCCAAGCAAGGGTTAGGGGCATGCCCTTACCCCCTACAGTGCTCCCCGTGTCCTTTAGTTGCGGGTTTACCCCCGATCCCCCTAATCCCTGGAGAGCATTTCTGCCATGGGATCACCCTAGTGTTGATCAGTTAGTACCAATTTGATGGCGAGTACAAGTGGAGCCCGTTCTTCCACTCTTATGGTGCCTCACTTTGGATAATGGGCTTAAGTTTAATCCAGGAAAGTATAAGAGGTGCTAGATCACTGTCGTTTCTTATGATTGAGTAATATTCCATTGTAAACATATACCAAATTTTTTAATCCACTCATGAATTGACAGGCACTTGGGTTGTTTCCACATCCTTGCAATAGTGAATTGTGCTGCCAGAAACATTCGGGTGCAGATGTCTTTATCGTAGAATGTTTTGTGCTCTTTTGGGTAGATGCCTAATAGTGCTATTGCTGGATCGAATGGGATTTCTATTTCTAGCTCTCTGAGGTATCTCCAAATTCTTTTCCACAGAGGTTGCACTAATTTGCAGTCCCTCCAGCAGTGTAAGGGTGTTCCTGTCTCTCCACATCCTCGCCAGCACTTGTTGCTTTGGGATTTTTTGATAGAGGCCAATCTCACTGGAGTTAGGTGATATCTCATTGTGGTTTTGATTTGCATTTCTCTAATGATTAGAGATGTTGAGCATTTTTTTTAATATGTTTGCTGGCTATTCTGTCTTCTTTTGAAAAGTTTCTGTTCATTTCCTTTGGCCATTTGTTGATGGGGTTGTTTGATTTTTTCTTGTTGATTTTTTTGAGTTCTAGATAGAGTCTGGTTAGCAGCCCTTTATCAGATGTGTAGAGAGCAAATATTTTCTCCCATTCTGTAGGCTGTCTTTCGCTCTAATGATAGTTTCCTTGGCAGTGCAGAAGCTTTTTAATTTGATCAGATCCCATTTATTTATTTTTGTTGCTGTGGCTATTGCTTTGGGGGTCTTCTTCAGGAATTCCTTGCCTAGGCCAATGTCTGAAAGGGTCTTCCCAACATCTTCTTTTAGAATTCTTAAGGTTTCATGCCTTAGATTTAAGTCTGATATCCATCTTGAATTGATTTTTGTGAGAGGTGAGAGGTGGGGATCCAGTTTCATTCTTCTGCATGTAGCTATCCAGTTTTCCCAGCACCATTTATTGCATGGTGCTCCTGTATTATTTGTAAAGGTTTCCAGGGTGCCTAAAGGAGAGGCCCACATGTCCCTTCCTGCCTCCTTCCTTTTAGGCTGGAGCATGGAGAA
>CAUYSK010068223.1:0-33960 GCA_963575035.1 Avahi laniger | reverse complement strand
TTTAGCTGTCCAATTAATTTCTTTCTATTTTTGGTAGAGACGGAGTCTCGCTCTTGCTCAGGCTGATCTCGAACTCCTGAGCTCAAACAATCCGCCCGCCTCGGCCTCCCAGAGTGCTAGGATTACAGGCGTGAGCCACCGCGCCCGGCCTTGGTTTTTATTTTTTATTTTTTTTGAGATAGGGTTTCACTGTGTCTCTGGGGATAGAGTGTAGTGGTATCATCATAGCTCACTGCGACCTCAAACTCCTGGGTCAAGCGATCCTCCTGCCTCAGCCTCCCAAGTAGCTGAGACTAGAGGCATGCACCACCACGCATGGCTAATTTTTTCTATTTTTTGTAGAGACAGGATCTTGCTCTTGCTCAGGCTGATCTTTTCTCAAACTCCTCAAACTCCTGGCCTCCAGTGATCCCTCCTGCCTAGGCCTCCTAAAATGCTAGGATTACAGGCACCAGCCATAACTCCCAGCCCCACCCAGTTTTCTTTCTTTTTTTTTTTTTTTTAAGGAAGATAGTTCTTATCATAGGGATGGTGGACATGTTTCTTGTGAGGACTGATGTCATACTTGTCTCTGTATTCCCAGTGCCTGGCACATAGTAGATGCTAAAAAATTTTTTTTTGTGGAATGTAACTTGTCATCTAGAGTGAAGGAAGACTGCGGACAGACCAGTTATGGTACTTTAGGCAAGAGATTAGACCCAGAACTAAAGCAGTGGCGGTAGGAGTGGAGAGAAAAGCTCACCCAGAATTGTGATATATTTCTCACCTTGAAAACCAGTTAGAAAAGGAAAGAGATAAGGAGGTTTCTAGTTTGGGAGACTGGGTGAAATATAACACCATTAGTTGAGATTGGAAGGGACAGATGGAGGAGTAGAAAGAGATAATTTAATATTGTATATAGTTAGTAGTTGAGAGAAGGGATTTTACTTTTGTGGCTTATTTAGCAATGGGGAGGTTTTATTGTGTTTGAAGGGTGAGAGCAGAAACCAGTGGAAAGAGAGGGATTGAAGAAAGGATAACAGAGAGAACAAGGTCTGATATGGAGCAGAAGACAAAAGCCAGAAGAAAGAAAGAGAAGGACCTGGGAAGAAGGAAGGAAATGAAGGTAAGTCTAAGGGCTTTTAAATTAACATACGTGCATGTGTGTGTGTGTGTGTACATCTTAACACACAGAAAAACTCAAGTCTTGGCTTATAAAGGTGGTATCTAGTATAATGTATTAATATATATTTAGTACTATTTTGATACTCTGATCCTGGAATGTTAGTTTTGGATTTCCCAAAGATGATCAAGCATATACCAAAGTGATAATTTGATACAGATCCAATCACCTTTATATAAATATTAATGATAACCAGTAACAGGGATAAGGGTATTCCTGACAGAGTCTTGATACAGACTCAAAAATACTTTGTAAGCCGGGCGTGGTGGCTCACATCTGTAATCCCAGCACTCCGGGAGGCCAAGGCGGAAGGATCGCTCAAGGTCAGGAGTTCAAGACCAGCCTGAGCAAGAGTGAGACCCCTGTTTCTACTAAAAATAGAAAGAAATTATTTGGACAATTAAAAATATATAGAAAAAATTAGCTGGGCATGGTGGCACATGCCTGTAGTCCCAGCTACTTGGGAGGCTGAGGCAGAAGGATTGCTTGAGCCCAGGAGTTTGAGGTTGCTGTGAGCTAGCCTGCTGCCACGGCACTTAGCTCAGGCAACAGAGCAAGACTCTGTCTCAAAAAAAAATACTTTGTAATCTAAATAGTAAAGTTTTACCATTTAAATATTTTCATTTGCACTATAAAGTTTTAGGTTCCATGAATTCTGAGATTTTGTTTTGTTTGTGGTATTCCTTGGACCTGACATGTAATAGGTATTTCATTGATTCATTCACTCAACAGATATTATTGGGCACCTAATATGTCCTAGGCATTGTTGAAGGTGCTGAGGATATAACAATGAAGAAAACAAAACTCACAGAGCTTACATTTTGGTGAGGGTGACATAAAAGAAGCAATAACCATGCTGAAATGCATTAGTCAATGTATTTTACAAAAAGATTTAAGAAGTTACAATTATCCAAATCATTTAATATACTTTAAAATTACATGTTTTCAAATTGGTAGCCAAAGTTTGTCTGAAAATGAAATTATGGATAAGTTGCAGTTATTGGTGACACAAGGTCAAAGATAGGACCACGGGAGTGAGTGGCTCAGGTGTGATAAAGGACAATCAATTAGAGAAAAGGTCAAGGAACTTAAAAGGGCAAGATATTGAAGGAATACTGAAATCATCAAGAATTATGATAATGGCTGGACGTGGTGGCTCACACCTGTAATCCTAGCACTCTGGGAGGCTGAGGCGGGCGGATTGCTTGAGCTCAGGAGTTCCAAACCAGCCTGAGCAAGAGTAAGACCCCGTCTCTACTATAAATAGAAATAAATTAGCCAAAACAACTAAAAATAGAAAAAACTAGCCAGGCACTGTGGCACGTGCCTTTAGTCCTAGCTACCCAGGAGGCTGAGACAGGAGGATTGCTTGAGCCCAGGAGTTTGAGGTTGCTGTGAGCTAGACTGATGCCACAGCACTCTAGCTCAGGCGAGAGAGTGAGACTCTGTCTCAAAAAAAAAAAAAATAATTAAAAAAAAAGAATTATGATAGGTGTCCCTGGAGAGAGTGGTAGAGAGATACAGTCTTAAAGGAATGAGTAGAAGTAACCTAGGGGAAGGGGCAATAAATTACAAGGAGGGCTATTGTGCAGTGTAATCTGATAATATAATTTAAAGAGGACACTTATCCCACCTTTAAGTGCAATGATACCAAAAGGTGTAAAAGAAATAACAACTACAATTCCTGTTAGCATGTATTTGGGAAAAAGAAAAGAAAAAAAATAAAGAAATAACAACTACATTAAAGAGGGCTGCTGGAAAAACATTGCCGTCAAAGGAGAGCCATGTTGCAGTTAAAGCAAGAAGGGAATGTTCAGAGAAGAGATTGAGGATATGAAGTATTTTGTGGATATTTGGTCCTGTCTTCAATTGTGAAAGGGTTTCAAGAGATGGTGAGGGACTGTAAGATGGAGTTATAAACCGTGATGTACAGATTGTAGGAACTTTAGGGTCCAGGATATGAAGCATGGCTAGGGAATCCTAGATTCTAGTGATGACTGACATGAACAGGGATAATGGACATGGTGACTTAAAAGGGGACAGTGGTATAGAGGCTGTGAATGTTGAGAGGAGTAGGGAATCTTGCTGGGCTGTGCAGAGTTCTGGGGTTCCCACTTGACCTCTGCTGATAGAGGTCAGTAGGAAGACATGCAGAGGAATGTTCTTACCCTCATGATACTGACTCTCTCTTTTTTTTTTTCAATAAGAACTTGGATTGAACTGTAACATACATTAAATTGCATAAATCTAACTCCCTCTTCACTTCTTGGGAGCCTCCAGGCTTATAGAGGGGCATTTTTAATATCTAGCCCATGGATCATTCTCTTGATCCCTGCGGATGCCAACAGCAGCAGTCCTCAGATAACTGGTTTTATTCCTAGTAGATGAGCTTATCTTGATTTTTGCTTAATAAATATTTGTTGAATTAATGAATCAAGTGCCAGATCCATGACAGAAATACATTTTGCTTCAGAGGACCTCATATCACTTGAATTCTCTGTTTCCAGGGTTGTTAGGTACTACAACATGGAAATAAAACTAATATTTATCTCCACATATTATCTAACTAGTAAAATTGACTTTTGCTTCCATCTCTAAAGAAGTATCCTCCATCAAGCCCAGGATGACCCTTTACCTGTATTCTTAACATCATTCACTTCTGCCTTTTCCAGGACTGTGAATTTTCAGTTTGTTCCCTTAATCTTTCCATTTTGTCTACAAATATCCTTAGGTCTTCCATTCTAAAAGTAAGACAAAATCAAAACAAAATGAACCTTCCCTCAGGTCTTCCTTTTATTCTGCTACACTTTTTCCACATTTCTTTCTTTCTTTTTTTCTTTTTTTTTTTTCTTTTTTTGAGTCTCACTCTATTGGCTAGAGACTCAATGGGCTAGAGTGCCGTGGTGTCAGCCTAGCTCACAGCAACCTCAAACTACTGGGCTCAAGCCATCCTTCTGCCTTAGCTTCCCGGGTAGCTGGAACTATATACATGTGCCACCATGCCCGGCTAATTTTTTTTCTATATATTTTTAGTTGTCCAGCTAATTTCTTTCTATTTTTAGTAGAGACGGGGTCTCGCTCTTGCTCAGGCTGGTCTTGAACTCCTGAGCTCAAACAATCCACCCACCTCAGCCTCCCAGAGTGCTAGGATTATAGGCGTTTTTCCACATTGCTAATAGTCCACAAGCACTATTCTCACTGAAGATACTTCTTCACTATCCATTCACTGGTTCCCAATCTCCCTAGCTACCAAAATGAATACATTGAAGGCTACTCAATTACCAAATTCAAAGGCCTTTTTTTCAGTCTTCATTCTTGACCTCTTTTAAGCATTTGACATAGTTGAGCAACCACTGATGTTTCTTGAAATGGCTCTCTTCTGGTTCTTATTCATGTCTTTGACCAACTGGCTTTTCTCTGTCCTCCACTGCCTCTCCACTGTCCTCTAAATGTAGGTGTTCCCCCAAGTACTATTCTTGTAGCTCTCCTTTCCCATTAGTGATTGTCAAACATTTTTGATCATAGTACCTTATTGCTTAAAATATATATGCAGTCAATTTTCATCATTTACAGTAGTTATGTTTTATAAATCACCATGAACACTGAATTAGCATGTATGGAACCATTGTTCCTAAGGGAAATGCAAAGTCATATTCCTAATGGGCCTCTAGTCACATTTTAGTCAATCAGTTGATACATAACCTTGTTTTATGTGTTTCTACTTAAAGATACTTTAATGTGTGCTCTTTATATGCTTCATTAGCATTAAACTCATAGCCAACAGCATTGTAACTCATGCCCGAAGAAAATTTACTTAACACATGTATTTTCTCCATAAAGCACATCACAGCCTTCTTGCACTTAGGAAAACTAGATAAGACTTCAGCATGATGCATGGGGACCATTTTAAACAGTGAAACTTGAGCAAAAGTGAGATTCTATCTCTAAAAAAAAATAGAAAAATAATCCAGGTGTGGTGGCACGCACCTATAGACCCAGCTACTCCAGAGGAGACTGAGGCAGGAGAATCGCCTGGGCCCAGGAGTTTGTGGTTGCAGTGAGCAATGATGATGCCACTGCACTTTGTAGCCTGGGCAACAGAGTGAGACACTGTCTCAAAACAAAACAAAACCAAACAAAAGCAGTGAAATCACCAACAGAACCCACAAAAATGTGAAAAATGCAGCATTAAATATACCACAAAAATGACACTTGTTTACAGTATGAGAACTGAAACAAGAAGACAGAGCATCACCTTGTTCAGCCTCAGCTGAGAATATATACATTGGACAACTCAAGTTTTTCCACTGCTCTGGGTGTGTCCATGGATGACCATGAATTATCAAATATGGAATCTGCAAATAATCAGCATCAGTTGTATATGAATACAGTTTTATGAATTAAAAACTTGTGCTACCAGTTTTTAAGATATTTGTTGTATGTACTTGTCCCTCTCCCAAAAAACATTAAATTCCTTGAGGCAATGATATTAAGACTATACTATCTTGTACAGTTATTCCTGGGTGGTTACCATGGCCTCTCCCCAAGGTGGAGGTTGGGAGAACTATTTTACAATATCAGTACTTGCTAATATTTATTCCTTTCAAGCAGGAAGGGAAAGCATAGCAGAAGGAGGAGTTTGGGGATGATAGCTGGGGGCAGGGTACAGAGGCTTATGTGAATTCCATCCACTTCATCTCCAGATCCTCCCTTTAGTACTTTTTCAAGGTCCCCTATTATCCCCCATTATGTGTGACTGCAGCAGATTACCCCCTGTGTGCCTAGGTTTTCAGTATTTGGTGTTTTCCTCAGTTCCTGGGGTGAAAGCTGAAACTAAGAGTTTTGAATGGAAAAGGACAGGTAGGCCAGGTACAGCGGTTTATGCTTGTAATCCTGGCACTCTGGGAGGCCAAGGCAGAAAGATCTTTTGAGCTCAGCAGTTTGAGACCAGCATGTGCAAGAGCCGGGCGTCATGGCATGCGCCTGTAGTCTCAGCTACTCAGGACACTGAGGCAGGAGGATGGTCGAGCTCAACAGTTTGAGGTTGTTGTGAGCGAGGATGACACCATGGCACTCTACTCAGGTTAACAGAGTGAGACTCTGTCTTCAAAACAAAAACAAAAAGAAAAACAAAACCTAAATTAAACTTCCAAAGATGAAAACTACAGTGTTTGAGATAAAAAATACATTAGATGGTACTAAGGACAGATTAGACATTACAAAAAATAAAACAATCAATATACTTGTAGACATAGCAACACTATCCACAGAAAAGTAAAAAAAATTAATTAAAATCAAGAGAGCATCAGTTAGTTTTGGAACAATTTCAGGAAGCCTAATATATGTGTAATTGGAATACCTGAAGAGGGTTGGGGAGATACTTGAAGAAATGATGGTCAAAGTTTTTCCAAATTTGAAGAAATCTATAAGTCCACTTGAAGAAGTCTATAAGATCAAAGAAGCTCAACAAACCCCAAATAAAGAAACATAAAGAAAACTACACCAAGGCACATGATAATTAAATTGCTTAAAACCAATGATAAAAATACAATCTTTAAAGCAACCAGAAACAAAAGATGCATTATGTATAGAAGAACAAATAAGAATGACAGCAGATTTATCAATGGAAACAATGTAAGCAAGGATACAGTGGAATAACATCTTTAAAATACTGAAAGAAAAAAAAGTATTGAAAGAAAAAATCATTAGCATAGAACAGGGATCTGATCTCATCTAACTGAAAATATCTTTCAAAAATTAAGGCAAAGACTTTTCTAGACACACCAAAATTCAAAGAATTCATTAGCAACAGATATGCACTACACAAAATGTTAAAGGAATTTCCTCAGGCAGAAGGATAACTCTGGATAAATCTGGATCTACAGGAAGGAACAAAGAGAACTGGGAAGAATAATTACATGGGTAAATACAAACATTTTTTTTCTCTTTGTCCCCTTGCCCCCTTTTCCTGAATATAAGGCTGGATAACTTTCTTATTACTTAAATTTCTTTAAAAGATAATTGGTTCCGAATTGTAGGGTTATATCAGAGGTTTATGGAAGTAAATTGTATAACAAAAATAGATTGAAGACCAAGAAGGGAGAAATGGAAATAAATTCTTGCAAGGTTCATATATGAAGTGACATAATATCATTTGAAGGTGGATCATGACAAGAAAAATACATGTAATGCAAATCCTGAAGCAATTGCTAAAATAACATAACAGAGCTTTAGTCATTAAGAAAGGATATAAAATGAAATCATAAAATAAATTAATCTAAAAGAAGAAAGAAAAAGAAAAAAGGGAAGAAAGAACAGATGAGATGAATAGAAAACAAATAGAAAGATGGTAGATTTAAATCCAGCCATCTGAACAATCACATTAAATATGAATGGTCTGAAAGTCCCCAATTAAGAGGCAGACATTGTCAGATTAATAGAAAAGCAAGACTCAATTATATGTCACCACAAAACACCCACTTTAAATATATAGACACAAGGCCGGGCATGGTGGCTCATGTCTGTAATCCTAGCACTCTGGGAGGCTGAGGTGGGTGGATCGTTTGAGCTCAGGAGTTTGAAACCAGCCTGAGCAAGAGCGAGACCCCGTCTCTACTGAAAATAGAAAGAAATTAGCTGGACAACTAAAAATATATATAGAAAAAATTGGCCAGACATGGTGGCGCATGCCTGTAGTCCCAGCTACTTGGGAGGCTGAGGCAGGAGGATTGCTTGAGCCCAGGAGTTTGAGGTTCCTATGAGCTAGGCTGATGCCATGGCAACAGAGTGAGACTCTGTCTCAAAAAAAAAAAAAAATATATATATATATATAGAGAGAGAGAGAGAGAGAAACACACACACAAAAAAAGGTTAAAAACAATTGGATGAAAATTAGTCTGGCATGGCGGTGCACACCTGTAATCCCAAGCTACTTGGGAGGCTGAGGTGGGAGGATTGCTTGAGCCCAAAAGTTTGAGGTTATAGTGAGCTATGACTGTGCCACCACACTCCAGCCTGGGTGACAGAGTGAGACCCTACTTCAAAAAAACAAAAACCAAAAACAAATAGATGAATATAAAAAGGACTATACCAATCACCAAGTAAAGTTTATCCCAAGAATGCAATTTTGGTTTAATATACAAAATTCAATTAATGTAACACGTTTACACCATATCAATAGAATAAACAACAAAAAGATGATCTATGATCATCTCAATAGATAGAGAAGAATCATCAGAGGAAATTTAACACCCTTTCAGGATAAAAATACTCAAACTAGAAATACCAGGGAACTTCCTCAATTCGATAAAGAACATCAAAGAAAAACCCACAGCTAACATCATAGTAATGGCAAAAGATGTAATGCTTTTCCTCCACAAGACAAAGATGTCTGGCTATGCCATTCCTAGTCGACATTGTACTGGAGGTTCTAGCCTGGACAACTAGGTAAGAAAAAAAAATTAAAAGGCATCATCATTGGAGAGGAAGAATTAAAATTATCTGTATTGGCAAATGACATGATCTGGCATATATAAAATCCTAAAGAACACACTAAAAAAAATTACACTAATAAAAGAGTTCAGCAAGGTGTCAAGGCAAAAAATCAATATATAAAAATCAACCAAGGGCAGGGTGCAGTGGCTCGTGCCTGTAATCCTAGCACTCTGGGAGGCCAAGGTGGGAGGATTGTTTGAGTTCAGGAAGAGATTAGCCTGAGTAAGAGCGAGACCCTGTCTCTACTAAAAATAGAAAGAAATTATCTGGACAACTAAAAATATATAGAAAAAATCAGCTGGGCATGGTGGCGCATGCCTGTAGTCCCAGCTACTTGGGAGGCTGAGGCAGAGGGATTGCTTGAGCCCAGGAGTCTGAGGTTGCTGTGAGCTATGATGACACCCCGGCACACTAGCCTGGGCAACACAGCAAGACTCTGTCTCCAAGGAAAAAAGAAAAGGAATAAATTTAACGAAAGAAGTGCAAGACATACACTGAAACTACAAAATATCATTAAAAAATTTAAAGAAGACCTACATAAATGGAAAGCCATCCCATGTTTATGGATTATGGATTGGCTAACTTAACATTGTTAAGATGGCAATACTCTCAAAATTGATCTATAGCTTCAGTGTAATCCCTATCAAAATCCCAGCTGATTTTTTTGCAGAAATTGCCAAGCTGATCCTAAAATTCATATGAAAATGCAAGGATATAGCGCAAATATTCTTTAAAAAAAAGAGGAACAAAGTTGAAGTTGAAGGACTCAGACTTCCAGTTTTTTTTTTTTTTTTTTTTTTGCGAGACAGAGTCTGGCGCTGTTGCCTGGGCTAGAGTGCAGTGGCATTCAGCTTATTTCACAGCAACCTCAAATTCCTGGGCTCAAGTGATCCTCCTGCCTTAGCCTCTGAGTAGCTGGGACTGCAGGCGTGTACCACCACGCCTGGCTGATTTTTTCTATTTTTAGTTGTCTGGCTCATTTCTTTCTATTTTTAGTAGAGATGGGGTCTGGCTCTTGCCAAGTCTGTTCTTGAACTCCTGACCTCAAGCGATCTGCCTCGGCTTCTCAGGAGTGCTAGGATTACAGGCATGAGCCACCATTCCTGGCCATAGGTATATTTTAAAGAGAAATTAAAACACATGTCTACGTAAAAATCTGTACATGAATGCCATAGCAGCATTTCTCATAATAGCAAAAAAACAAAAAACCAAAAAGGAAACAACCCAAATGTCTATCAATTGACAGATAAACAAAATGTGATATATTTATACAATTGAATATTATTTGGCCATAACAAGAAATGAAGTACTGATCTATACTACAACATGGATGAAACTTTTAAACATTCTGGTAAGTGAAAACAGCCAGATACATATATTGTGTGATTCTATTTACATGAAATGTCCAAGATAGGCAAATTTACAGAGAAAGAATGTAGATCAGTGGATGACTAGGTTTGGGGTGGTAAAGCTTGGGTGGAAATGGGGAGTGACTGCTAATGGACATGAGGTTTCTTTTCGGGCTGATGAAAATATTGTAAAATTGATTGTGGTGATGGTTACACAATTCTTACTAAAAACCATTGAATTGTATACACAAGTAGGTGAATTGTGTGGTATGTGAATTATATCTTAATAAAGCTGTCAAAAAAGTAAATCTATACATGTGATAAAATTGCATACTACCCACACACACACACACACATACCACACAAATGAGTATGTGTAAAAACTGATGAAATCTGAATAAGATCTATAGACTGTATCAATGTCAATTTCCCTGTTTTTATGGTATACTACAGTAAAGTAAAATGTCATTGGGGGAAGCTAGTTGAAGGGTACATGTGATCTCTCTGTACTATTTTTGCAACTTTGTTGAGTCTATAATTAACTTAAAAAATTAAGTGGATGGAAAAAGATATACAATGCTAAAACTAATAAAAATGAAGCTGGATATTAATATCGAAGTAGAATTCAGAGGAAAAGTTATTACCAAGGATAAAGCAAGTCACTTAATAATGATAAAGAGATCAGTTCAGCTAGACATTTATACTTTTTTTTTTAAAGACAGGGTCTTGCTCTGTTACCCAGGCTGGAGCTGCAGTGCAATGGCATGATCATAGCTCACAGCCTTGAACTCCTGGGCTCAAGTGACCCTCCTGCCTCAGTCTCCCAAGTACCTAGGACTTACAGAACTGCACCACCATGCCTGGCTAATTTTTCAATTTTTTTCTAGAGACGGGATCTCTCTATATTGCGTAGGCTGGTCTCCAATTCCTGGGCTTGATCCTCCTGCCTCAGCCTCCCAGAGTGCTGGGATTACAGGCATGAGCTGCCATACATACCCAGCCCATGTATAGTCCTATTAACAGAGCTTCAAAATCCATGAAGGAAAAATTGATAAAGATGTAGTGAGAAATAGACAAATCCACAATTGTAACAGGAGATTCTAACACTCTCCTCTGAATAATTGATAGAATACATAGAACAACAACAAAAAAAATCAGTAAAGAAAACTTAAAAACATTAACCAACCTAATCTAATTCACATCTATGGAACACTCCACTTTATTACACCAGAATATACACTCTTTTCAGGTACACACAGAACTTTTATTGAGATAAGACATATTCTGGGCCATAATACAAATCTCAATAAATTTACAAATGTTCCAGTCATACAAATTATGTTCTAGGGTTGTAGTGGAATTAAATTAGGAACCAAAACCAAAAAGTATCTAGAAAATCCCCAAATATTTTAAACTAAATAAAACAATTCTAAATAAACCATGAATCAAAGGAATCAGAAGGGAAATTAAAAAAAAAAATTGAGGCCGGGTGCAGTGGCTCACGCCTGTAATCCTAGCACTCTGGGAGGCCGAGGCGGGCGAATTGTTTGAGCTCAGGAGTTCGAAACCAGCCTGAGCAAGAGCGAGACCCCCGTCTCTACTAAAAATAGAAAGAAATTAATCGAACAACTAAAAATATATAGAAAATATTAGCCGAGCATGGTGGCACATGCCTGTAGTCCCAACTACTCGGGAGGCTGAGGCAGAAGGATCGCTTGAGCCCAGGAGTGTGAGGTTGCTGTGAGCTAGGCTGACGCCACGGCACTCACTCTAGCCCAGGCAACATAGTGAGACTCTGTCTCAAAAAAAAAAAATTGAACTAAATGAAAATGTAAACACAGCATATTAAAATTTGTGGAATTTAGTAAAAAAGTACTTTATTTGCCCAGTTAGGGAAGTTAATACTAAAACAACTAATTATTCAGCAATAAAAAGGAACAAACTATTGATTCTGAGTGAAAGAAAGCAGATAAAAAAGTATATCTAGAATGATTCGAGTTCCAGCTTTAAAAACTGCTAGAAAATGCAAACATATCTAGTGACATAAAATAGATCAGTGGTTGCTGGTGAAAAGGGTTGGGATAGGAAGGAGGAATTACAAAGGCATATTAGGAAGTTTGTTTGTTTATTGATTGATTGACAGGTTGCCTGGCTAGAGTGCTTCATAGGTCACATCCACCTCAAACTCCTGACTCCTGGGCTCAAGCGATCCTCCTGCCTCAGCCTCCTGAGTATCTGGGACTACAGGTACATGACACCACTACCCCTGGCTAATTTTTCTGTTTTTAGTAGAGACAGGTCTTGCTCTTGCTCAGGCTGGTCTGAACTCCTGAGCTCAAGTGATTTGCCTGCCTCAGCCTCCCAGTGTGCTAGGATTACAGGTGTGAGCCAGTGCACCTGGCCCCCAAATAAAATTTTTTAAAAAGATAATAGTACTATAGTTAATGCATAAGATTTAAGTGAAAGAAGGGTCTGAGATGTGTTCCTACTTGTTCGTTTATAACATGCACTGAGACTTTCAACTACTTGTATATTTACCTAGTACTGTCATCCAGACTGTATGATGGCAGTGGAGGAGAGTCTCTGGTGCCTATTCCAGTGCCCGGCATACAGGCTGAATACATACTCCTTGAATGAATGATTCAGAAATATGTAGAACTGTATATGGAAGCCAAGCTAAGGAATTTAGATGGTCATATTTGCCTCTCCCATTAGACTGTAATTTCCATGAGGGCAGATACGTATCTTATTCTCCTCTGGATCCTCAGTGCTTACCAAATTGTAGGAACCGAAGAATTTATTGAATTATGGATTAATGCTGATTCCTAATTGTTTTCATTTTCTGTTCCAATGAAGTTATGTAAGGCTGAGTAGGCAAGGCTCCAGACACAGTATCTTCAACCAGAGTTTTATGTTAGGATTTTAGTTAAGACTTATTTTGAATAAATGATTTCATGATTAAAGTTTGAAAGTTGCTGCTTTATTTATTCAACAGGACTTCAAGTGTGAGAGGATTTTAGAACCAACCCACCTATGGGAGGCAAGCAGAGAGGGATTCTGAATGAAGGGTAGGAGAACAGTTAGGGGACTATAGCCCAGACTATACAGGTGGTTCTTAGTTAAGGCAATGGCATTAGGACTGAAGAGGAGAATAAACAAAAATATATAGAAAGCAAAACCGGTAGGAAATGGCTAAGAGGAGTTTAGAATGATGGCAAGTTTTTTTTTTTCCCCTTTATAAACATTTTGTTTTCTATTTTTTTTTTTTTTTTAGAGACAGGGTCTTGTTGTTATCCTGGCTGAAGTGCAGTGGTGTGATCATAGCTCACTGCAGCCTCAAAATCCTGGGCTCAAGCAAACCTGCTGCCTCAGTCTCACAAGTAGCTAGGACTACAGGTGCACATGCCACCATGCCACTACTGCCTGGCTAACTTTTTATTTTTTTGTAGAGAAGGGGTCTTGCTATGTTGCCCAAGCTGGTCTTCAACCCCTGGCCTCAGGCAATTTTCCTGCTTCAGCATCCTAAAGTGCTGGAACCAAAATCAAAAAAAAATTTGCTCTTCCTTAATGATTAGTTATGTTGGGCATCTTTTCAAGTGCTGTTGGCTATTTTTCAATCTTCTTTGGAGAAATGTCTACTCAAGTCTTTTGCCCATTTTAAATCTGGTAGTTTTTTGTTGAGTTGTAGGAATTCTTTATATATTCTGGATATTAACCTCTTATCAGATACATCATTTGCAAATATTTTCTCCCATTCCATGGGTTGCCTTTCACTCTGTTGTGTCCTTTGATGTACAAGGGTTAAGTTTTGATGAAGTCCAATTTATCTTTTTCTTTTGTTGTCTGTGCTTTTGGTGGCATATAAAAGAAATAATCATTAAATTCAATGTCACAAAGCTTGTTTCTTGTTTTCTTCTGAATGTTATGGCTTTAGATCCTACATTTAGGTTCTTGATCAATTTTGAATTAATTTTTGTATATATGGTGTAAGACTAGGGTCCAACTTCATTGCTTTGCCAGCTTTTTTTGAAAAGACCGTATTTCTTTTTTATACAACTGAATGGATAGATGGGTGATTCATTACCTACGTTAGCAGGAAATATAGATGGAAGAAGTTAGATCATGGAATGATCTTTGGACACTTTGAAATGGAAGATTAACCAGATTTTAAGAGAAATCAAGAGAATGGTCTCAAGGAAACTGTTCTTTTTTTTTTTTTAGACAGAATCTGTTGCTCGGGCTAGAGTGCCGGGGCATTGGCCTAACTCACAGCAACTTCAAACTCCTGGGCTCAAGCGATCCCCTTGCCTCAGCCTCCTGAGTAGCTGGGATTACAGGTGTGCACCACCACACCTGACTAATTTTTACTATTTTTAGTAGAGATGGGATCTCACTCTTGCTCAGGCTGGTCTCAAATTCCTGAGCTCAAGCGATACTCCTGCCTTGGCTTCCCAGAGTGCTGGGATTACAGGTGTGAGCCACTGCACCTAGCCAAGGAAACTAATTTGAAGAATAGACGAATGCAGCCATATGTGAAGAATGTCCATTGGAATTAGCAACTAGGTGACCTTGATGAAAGCCAGTTTGGTGGAAAGGTAGAGATAAAAGCCAGACTAGTGAACTGGAAAGAAAACGAATAGAGCTACATTTATCACTGTACTGTTGAAGTCAAAATAAAAATGAAGAGATAAATCTCTAAATTTTTTTTCTTTTTTTTTTTTGAGACAGGATCTCACTGTTGCCTAGGCTAGAGTGCAGTGGCGTCATTTAAGCTCACCGACTGCAACGTCAAACTCCTGGGCTCAAGCAATCCTCCTGCCTCAGCCTCCCAAGTAGCCAGGACTACTGGTGTGTGCCATGGTGCCCAGTTAATTTGTCTATTTTTTGTAGAGATGGAATCTCTATTTTGCTTACACTGGTCTCAAACTCCTGGCCTTAAGCAATCTTCCTGCCTCAGCTTCCCCAAGTGCTAGGATTACAGGTGTGAACCACTGTACCTGGCCTTAAATCTCTCAATTTAATGTTTTATTTGGGAAGAAGAATTGCAATTTGGGGCATACACATAGACTGGGTGGTTTTTGGTATGTCTGAACAACAGAAGTTAGAGGTTTTATAAAAGAGGAGAAAAGTTATGTATTGCTCTTTGGGCAAGTTAATTGGCATTAGTATTGTGAGTGACAGCAGAAGGCAAAATTAGTCCCAGAGTTGTAGCAGGTTATCTCAGAAGTTACAGATAAACTGGTTTATGTTACAATAAGCAGTTCAGCAGTCAGGCTTGCAGAGAATTACATACACTCTTGGAGAAATGTTTTCTACCCTGAGTCCTTTCCCCTCCTCGTTTCTCCACTGTTAGGTATGACAAGAATGACCCAATTTGCATGATCAAATTTCATAATAGATAGATCTTGGAAATAAAGTTTAACTGAAAAGCAATTTGCAGGAAGGTATGTATCTATTGTACAATTAGTTTTCTGTTTAAAAATTTTTTTTTCCTGTGTACTTTTTTCTTTTTACTATTAAAGACAGGGTCTCAACTCTGTCACCCAAGTTGGAATGCACTGTAACCTTGAACTCCTGGCCTCAAGTGATCCTCTCACCTCAGCCCCCAAAAGTCCTGGGTTAACAGGTGTGAACCATGGCACCTGGCCTTGTAGCTTTAAAACTTGCAGAACAGGCCGGGCGCAGTGGCTCATGCCTGTAATCCTAGAGGTGGGAGGATTGCTTGAGCTCAGGACACCAGCCTGAGCAAGAGTGAGACCCCCATCTCTACTATAAATAGAAAGAAATTAGCCAAACAACTAAAAATAGAAAAAATTAGCCGGGCACGGTGGCGTGTGCCTGTAGTCCCAGCTACCCAGGAGGCTGAGGTATGAGGATCGCTTGAGTCGAGCAGTTTGAGGTTGCTGTGAGCTAGGCTGACGCCACGGCACACTAGCCTAGGCAAGGAGGAGTGAGGCTGATGCCACCGCACTCTAGCCTAGGCAAGAAGAGGGGGACTGTCTCAAAAAAAAAACCAAAAACTTGCAGAACACTATTTGGATACATAACTATGTACAGGAATTATAAAACACCAGCTCATTTTTTTTCTTCTTTAGAATTGAAATAGAGAAGGTAGTATTTTTTTTTTTTTAAAGAGACAAGTATCACTATATTGCCCAGGCTGGAGTGAAGTAGCTACTCACAGGCTTCTCTACCATGTACAGCAAAATAAAAAATCAATTTTGTTTGTTTGTTTTTGTTTTTTTGAGACAGAGTCTCACTCTGTTGTCCAGGCTAGAGTTCTGTGGCATCAGCCTAACTCAGAGCAACCTGAAACTCCTGGGCTCAAGCGATCCTATCGTCTCAGCCTCCCAACTAGCTGGGACTGCAAGCATGCGCCACCGTGCCCGGCTAATTTTTTTTTTCCTACTTTTAGTTGTTTGGCTAATTTCTTTCCATTTATAGTAGAGACGGGGTCTTGCTCTTGCTCAGGCTGGTCTTGAACTCTTGAGCTCAAGCAATCCTCCCACCCTGGCCTCCCAGAGTGCTAGGATTACAGGCGTGAGCCACCATGCCCGGCTAAAAAAAATCAATTTTCAAATGGTAAAAGCACCACAAGTTGTCCTGGCACACTAGGATGTTTTTCATTAGAAATCAGAAAGGTCATATAGTAAGTAACCCATGCCAATAATTACATGTAGATTTTTAGTAAATACTTCTAACGATCCTGTTTTGGGAATACAAGGTCTAATTTTACAGATGAGATCAGAGTGATTCCTTAGGCTTGCAGTGGCTCATGACTGTAATTCTAGCACTTTGGGAGGCCAAGGTGGCAAGATCACCTGAGGCAAGGAGCTGAAGACCAGTCTGAGCAACATAGCAAGGCCCCATTTCTAGCAAAAATAAAACATTAGCCAGTTGTGGTGGCATGTGCCTGTAGTCTCAGCTACTCAGGAGGCTGAGGCAGGAGGATTGCTTGAACTCAGGAGTTTGAGGTTGTAGTGAGCTATGACACCATGGCACTCTAGCCAGGGTAACAGAACGAGACTCTCCCAAAAAAATAAATAAAAGGTTTGCTCAAACTATGTATTCCCAAATTGGATAACCAAAAATTTAATGATTCTGATGAGTCTGTTGCATTTCAAGTGTGGTAAAAAAAAAAAAAAGATTGAGGGAAAGGAATTAATGAATAGTAGAAGGGGAAACTAACTGATGTAGCAGGGTACCTGATGTGGGAAGGAATACTAAAGTACTTACAGGTGACAGGAAAGGCCTTTAATAAGACATTTCTCTGAAATAGTAACCAAGAATTGGCAGTTTGTTAAGTCTTGTAGAAGAGTGAGGAAGTCACGAGTTAATATTTCTAAACTTCCTGATACAAGAATTACTTGGTTGACTCGATTTGGCTGCTAGGGGTCTGTCTTTAGCCCCATGAAACTTTTGTTCATCAAATGATCTAAACTGTCTAAGGCCATCATTCTTAGCCAACCATCACATGTTTGTGTTTCCCCAATACAGCCTCTACTTGTGGGAATAAAAAGGTCCTGCTCTTTAGTGGCTGTTAAGTCTTAATTATTCTTCCCATTTTTAAATTTCAGCTCTGTGCTTTCCCCCAAAGCATTTTCTGGCAATCCAAACTCAGGAACTTTTTCTTGGGATTCATATATAGCTATTTATATTGACCATAAATTAGCTAATTGTCCTCTTATGTTGTTTGCCTAAGACAGTCCTGGTTTTTAATTATTGTCCCAGCATAATCATGGCTACCCTAATGGTAACTTACTTTGCAGATTAATTTGTATCTGCAGAAAGTTTACACTATAGTCAAAATCTTCGCCTTTATGAAGTAGCTTTTCATCTTCTACAAAATGCAGCCTTTTCATCTACAGCCGCCCTCTCCAACCCTGTACTAATAAGCCTTTTTATGTGGAGATGTAACCAATGTGAACTCACAGAGGCCAGACAAGCCCCAATGTTTTCAGGAAGACTGCAGTTCAGAAGGGCCTGATTAGATACAGGAGATACTTTATCTGCTAATGGTTAACACCTGGGAAAGAAAGTGGAAATGAGAAACTTTACAGTTAAGCTGTATTCTCTGAAGATAACAAGGTCCTAACAGCCTAGTCTAACTTCTTACAAACAGCCTGGTACAATTTCTTACAACAGGTGTGAAGTCTGACACTTTAAGTGGGGAATCTGTGGCACTAAATCTTTTCAACTAAACGTCTTAAGAGTAGATTAATAACTTACTAGAGCGTTCAGTTTTTTGGTGGGAAGAGACCAAGCACCCAATGAGTTCATCCAACAAGAAGCCATTAACTTTATTAATGATAGAAACAGTACAAATTTCAAACCAAGCTGCAGTTACTCTTTTGAAACACCAAAAAAAGTCCTTGTTTTCAGATGGTTACATTGTTAATTCCTATAAGAGAAAAAAGATAATTAGAGGTAGTTACAGGCAAATTCGGAGAATTCAGGTCCCTAAAACCTAAGGCAACTCAGAATGGGCTTTAGAGCAAGGCTTCCTAATTGGCTGGTATTAAGTAGAAGGAAAAAAGTCACTCATAATTGGTCAGGGCAGAGGGATTTAAAGAATAAAGGGTTGAACACTTACCATAATAGCATTTACAATATCATTACTGTTGTTCTTCAGGGCTCGGACTGCCTTTGCTCTCGACACATTTGCTTGTGACATGACCAATTCTATGTCTTTAACTTCCACACCTGTTTCATCAACCTGGAAGTGAGGGAAAAAAATGCAATAAATAAATCAAAAAACTTCAGCAGTTCTATGGTGCCAGAGTCTCTTGAATCCAGTTCTTAATTTAACTCAAAAACTGTATAACTCAATGGGGTTAGAAAACCTAGAACAATATAAAATTCACCAAACATACAGCTATACAGAGAAAATTAAAAGTATAGATTACTATATTGCTTGACAGAACAGTTTAGAAATGGTTTGAGGCCTTGCCCTGCTCCATCCAGAGCAAGGTTATAGAAATTTTAGAAAACTGGTCGAGTGCCGTGACTCACACTTGTAATCCTAATCCTAACACTTTGGGAGGCTCAGGTGGAAGGAGTGCTTGAGGCCAGGAGTGGAGACCAGCCTGAGCCACATACCAAGATCCCGTCTCTATAAAAAACAGAAAAATTAAATGAGAGTGGTGGTACACATCTCTAGTCCCAGCTACTTGGCAGGCTGATGGAGGATGGCTTGAGCCCAGGCATTTGAGGTTGCAATGAGCTATGATGATGCCACTGCACTCTACCTAGGGTGACAGTGAGACCCTGTCTCAAAAAAGAAAAATTCTGGACAATTAAAAAAAAATTTTCAGGCCGGGCATGGTGGCTCACACCTGTAATCCTAGCACTCTGGGAGGCCAAGGTGGGTGGATCGCTCAAGGTCAGGAGTTCGAGACCAGCCTGAGCAAGAGCGAGACCCCGCTTCTAACTGTAGTTTCAGCTACTCGGGAGGCCGAGGCAGGAGGATCGCTTGAGCCCAGGAGTCTGAGGTTGCTGTGAGCTAGGCTGACGCCACGGCACGCTAGGCTGACGCCACGGCACTCTAGCCCGGGCCACATAGCCAGACTCTGTCTCAAAAAAAAAAAAAAAAATTTCTGATATACCTCTTCCTCTTCACTCTCCTCTTGTACAGTTGGAGTCTGTGTGTTTTCTTGAATGTTTGAAACCGCTTCACCTTGAACTTTGAATTTCTCAGCAGCTGCTAGCTGTGCCTGCTGAGATAAATCCTCGATCTACAGGGCAGAGAACACAGATTCACATGAGATTACACTAATAGAAAAATAAATCATATATATCTTTTCAAAACTCTCACTCTAAACCTACTTCAGGTAACCTACACGTAACTTTAAACTGCTTGCCCTTACTCAGACTATATATCACAGTAGAAAGAGAAGTAGCCTAGGTCTAAAGCAGTGGTTCTCAATTGGGGGGTAATTAGGTCTCCCAGGGCACATGAGGCAATGTCTGATTCATTTTTTTGGTTATCACAATTGGATGCAATGCTGCTAAAACACCCATAATGCACAGGATTGCCCTTCCACAGAAAGAATTTTGACCCAACATATGTCAGTAGTTCTGCCATTGACAAACACTGGTCTAGAGCAACTTCCAAGAAAACTTGACTCACCTTGGCTTCCCCAAAAACTATGTAGGTATCTGAAGCTGGGCTCTTGTAGACATCTGGTTTTGTGATGACAAAGAGGATATTCTTAGATTTCCGGATAGTGACTCTAGTAACCCCTGTAACCTGTCGAAGACCCAGTTTGGACATAGCCTAAAGAATAGAGAAGATCAGGTTTTCAACTTCTTTAGAAGCAGCTTCAAGAAGCAAGGAACATAGTATCACATTCAAAGCAAAGCCTTTTTCACGGCTAGGAAAAGTTTAGACAAGAATAGAGAACCAGTTTTTAGGACGCCTGAGTTTTCTGCCATAGTAGCTTCTACTTTAACTAAACAGGATTCTACTACTAGAGTTCCACTACAGGTGTTCTACTTTCTGAAGTCACTTCACAGAACCGTTAATTCTTGTTTATAACTTAAAATCTTACCTTCCGTGCCTTCTTTTCACTCCGACTCTGTTTTGCTTTACTGACTGGTTCTTCATCGATTTCAGCTGCCGCTGCCAGCTAACAAGATAAAAACAGCTATGAGATACCTGAAACTTAGGATCTGGATATCACAATCTCCATGTGGTTTTTCCCTTTATGAAGGGCCACAGTTCCAAATAGAAGTCAGCTCTGATCGACCTTGACCCAAGTACCAGTTAATAAGACAATACCCACCTGTGCTTGTTGTGTGGTTGCTTGTGTGGAATCTTGTTCCTCGAGTTCTGGTACTGATTCATCACTGTCAGATTCTGTTCCAGATCCTAAGATGACAAACATTTACTATTTTATAAGATTATAAGGAAGGGGTACCTCACCATGGCTTGCCTGGACTAGAAGTCAATACCTTATGCTAGACCTAACAAAATTAATGTAAACCAACTGGCTTGTGTGAAGCCAGCTTAACATCCCCAACCTTAGTCACTAACTAGTGTGTATACATCTATTAAAAACCCAGCCCCAGAAATGAGTGGTAATCACTAGACACAGCTGAGCAATTTATGTACTGTAACTGCTTTCTTTCCCTCAAGGTCTTCATTTCTTGGCAAAAGCAAATACCAATGACCCATGTAACTATAAATTTTACCCAATAGCCCAACCATACCAGAAAAGTTCTGCCATAAGGTGTTTCTAGTAAGTGAAAAACAAAAAAAAAATCACATTGTGGAGGCAGAAAAGGCATGGCATTTCCCCTAATTCTTTAAACTGGGTTAGAGGAGGCCAAAAGCAGCTGTGTACACCCATTGAGGATTATTTTCAAACCACTCACCCCAGCAATCTGATCTAATTGATATAGCTGGAAGATTCTCGATGTTAACCCATAGCTCTAATAGTCACTTTCTCTACTGGATACTGTCCTGTGACTTCCCCTATTTCTTCCAAACATAACTCACATATTTTAAGTTTCCCTCAATCAAAAGGCCAAGCATCAATAAAGACTATCGAGAAAAAAGCAGCATATACCAGCACCATTCTCAGGCTAGGAAAAACAGGTCTCTACATTTTTAAGAAAAGGGAGTTCCTGGGCAACTGGTCATTACTGCAAAGTGAAAAAGAAAGACAAATAGCTCCAGATTCCCCAATATTTTAGCAAATCCCAGGCCCAGGGACAAGGTTAGTGATGTGGTAGGGATTAGAGCAAATTAAAGGTATGGCATGTCTTGGTTTTCAATGTCAGATCAGTTAGGTAAAAAAGATGGCAGACCCGGAGTTTAGTCTGGGCCACATTACACAGAATGATACACGAGTTTCTATCTGAGGTGATGAAAACCAAGATTCAGTTTCATATTCCTAGAGCTTTTGCATGTAAAATTATCATTCTAAGTTCTATGTCCAAACACAAGCACAGGTACACTGGAGAAAGCGGCGCATCCTAGGGTTAGTATTGGTGGGTAGCCCCCAAGAGGGGTGTGGGCAACACACCATGCACACAGCAAACCAAGGCAAATACCCTTGTTGTTCTTCATAACAGGCTGCTTGGCAGAGGGGGTTGGGGCAGGGATTCCAGCAGGTTTGGGAGTGGGCATGTTGACGAGGACCGACTGGAAAGGCACTCCCCCAGAGATTGGTTCCGGGGGAATCAGAGGCGGCAGCTCATCCTCATCAGCAGGGGCTAAGGGCTTAGAGGGTGATTCCAGCACCAGCCCAGGTGAGGACGGCAGAAATTGCTGTTCAGGAAGCAGAGGGGGAACTGGGGTGGGAGTAAGAGGCAGAGAGACTGGTGGGGTGGATTCTAGAGAGACAGATGCTGATACACCTTTGGGAAGGACCTTTTCAGAGGCAGCTGCTGCCAGAGGGGTAGATGCCTTAGACTCAGGAGGAGCCAAGGGGCTCTTGGGGGAACGAACAGAATCTTTGCCTTTCCCAGGAGAAACAGGGAGAGCTTTTGCAGGCTTTGAAGAGCCTTTCTGAACAGGGACTGTGAGTAGAGGGGCTGGAGCCACTGTGGAAAGGGATCCTTCAGTACCATTCTTAGCTGAGGGATCTGGGCACACAAGAGGTGAAGTAGCAGAACTCTTCTTGGCCTGTGTACCATTCTGAGTGGGAGCTGGGACAACAAGTGCTTCTTTGACAGCTGTGGGTCCCTTCTTTGCTGGAAGCCCTTTAGGTGCTTGAGGGACAACAGACTCCACAGTACATGTCACTGAAACTGGGGAGGTAGGGGAGTCTTTGGGGAAGGAAGAAGTCACAGGTGAGGAAGTAGGGGCCCCTCTAAGGACTGGAGTTGATGGAGTCTTTTGGGGGGATAGAGGAGCCATAGCTGGAGTAGGGGCCTCTTTGGGGGATGTGGAAACTGGGGTCCTTTTGGGTGAGGGAGAAGTCATGTCTGAGGGAATAGGGGCCTCTTTAGTGGATGGGGCCCCTTTGTGAGAGAGAGGAGTAAGGGCTGGGAGAGTGGGGGCCTCTTTGGATGAAGTCTCTTTGGGGCAGGGAGTCATAGCTGGGGGAGTAGAGGCCCCTTTGGGGGCTGGGGTCTTTTTAGGGGAAAGAGGAGTCACAGCTGGGGGAGCAGAGGCCCCTTTGGGGGCTGGGGTCTTTTTGGGGGAAGGAGAAGTCACTGCTGGGAGATTGGAGGCCCCTTTGGGGGCTGGAGTTGCTGGGGCCTCTTTGGAGGGAGGAGTTACTGCTGGGGGAGTGGTCTCCCCTTTGGATGGGGTAGCTGAGCATCCTCTGGGAGCTGGGGTTGCTGGGGCTTTTTTTGGGGAAGGAGTCACTGCTGGGGGAATGGGATTCCCTTTGGAGGATGGGGTATCTGTGCCTCCTTTGGGAGCTAGGGTTGCTGGGGCCTCTTTGGGAGAGGGAGGAGTCAATGCTGGGGGAGTGGGATCCCCTTTGGAGGATGGGGTAGCTGGACCTCCTGGGACCTTTCTGGGGGGAGGAGGAACCCCTTTGGAGGATGGGGTATCTGGGCCTCCTCTGGGAGCTTGAGTTGCTGGTGTTTTGGGGGAGGGAGGAATCACTGCTGTGGGAGTGGGATCCCCTTTGGAGGATGGGGTATCTGGGCCTCCTTTGGATGCTGGGGCCTTTTTGGGCAAGGGTATAGTCGCTCCTGGGGGAGTGGGATCCCCTTTGGAAGATGGGGTTGCTGGGGACTTTTTGGGGGTGGGAGGAGTCACTGCTGGGGGAGTGGGGTCCCCTTTGGAGGATGGGGTAGCTGGACCTCCTGGGACCTTTTTGGGGGGAGGAACCCCTTTGGAGGATGGAGTAGCTGGGTCTCCTTTGGATGCTGGGGACTTTTTGGGGGAGGGTATAGTCACTTCTGGGGGAGGATCCCCCTTGGAGGATGGGGTTGCTGGGGCTTCTTTGAGAGAGGGAGGAGTAACTGCTGGGGGAGTGGGATCCCCTTTGGAAGATGAGCTAGCTGGGCCTCCTTTGGGAGCTGGGGTCTTTTTGGGGGAGGGAAGAGTCACTCCTCGGGGAGTGGGATCCCCTTTGGGAGCTGGGGTTGCTGGGGCCTCTTTGGGGAAGGGAGCTGTCATTGCTGGGGTAGTGAGATCCCCTTTGGAGGATGGGGTAGCTGGGCCTCCTTTGGATGCTGAGGCCTTTTGGGGGGAGGGAGGAATCACTCCTGGGGGAATGGGATCCCCTTTGGAGGATGAGCTAGCTGGGCCTCCTTTGGGAACTGGGGTTGCTGGGGCCTCTTTGGGGGAAGGAGGAGTCACTCCTGGGGGAGTGGGATCCCCTTTCAAGGATGAGCTAGCTGGGCCTCCTTTGGGAACTGGGGTTGCTGGGGCCTCTTTGGGAGAAGGAGGAGTCACTCCTGGGGGAGTGGGATCCCCTTTGAAGGATGGGGTAGCTGGACGACCTTTGGGAGCTGGGGTCTCTTTGGGGGAGGGAGGAGTCACTGCCAGGGGAGTGGGATCCCCTTTGGAGGATGAGCTAGCTGGGCCTCCTTTGGGAGCTGGGGTCTTTTTGGGGGAAGGAGGAATCACTCCTAGGGGAGTGGGATCCCCTTTGGAGGATGGGGTTGCTGGGGCCTTTTTAGGGGAGGGAGGAGTCGCTACTGGGGGAGTGGGATCCCCTTTGGAAGATGGGATAGCTGGGCCTCCTTTGGGAACTGGGATTGCTGGGGCCTCTTTGGGGGAGAGAGGAGTCACTCCTGGGGGAGTGGGATCCCTTTTGGAGGATGGAGTTGCTGGGGTCTTTTTAGGGGAGGGAGTCACTGCTGGGGGAGTGGTATCACCTTTGGAGGATGGGGTAGCTGGACCACCTCTGGGACCTGGGGTCTCTTTGGGGGAGGGAGGAGTCACTGCTGGGAGAGTGGGATCCCCTTTGGAGGATGGGGTAGCTGGACCTCCTTTGGGAACTGGGGTCTTTCTGGGGGAGGGAGGAATCACTCCTAGGGTAGTGGGATCCCCTTTGGAGGATGGGGTTGCTGGGGCCTTTTTAGGGGAGGCAGGAGTCACTACTGGGGGAGTGGGATCCCCTTTGGAAGATGGGATAGCTGGGCCTCCTTTGGGAACTGGGGTTGCTGGGGCTTTTTTGGGAGAGGGAAGAGTCACTGCTTGGGGAGTGGGGGTCCCTTTAGGGGAAGGAGGAGTCACTGCTGGGGGAATGGGGGCTCCTATAGCCTCTGTAGGGGAGGGTGTAGTCACAGCTGGAGAAGTAGGTGCCCTTTTGGGGGCTGGGGCCCTTTTAGAGGATGGGGTAGGTGGGCCCTCTTTGGGGGAGGGAGGCATCACAACTGAGGTAGTGGGAATCTCTTTGAGGGATAGGGTTATGCCTTTGGGAGAGGAAGGAGGGGCCCCTTTGGGGGATGGAGGAGTGGGAGAATTTTTCTTGGTTGGTGAGCCTTCAGGGCCTTGAAAAGAAATACTGGCCACTGGAAGAAAGGAAGCTTCAACTGGACAAATAGGGGATGAAAGATTTCCAATAGAAGCATCAGGGAGAGCAGAACCCTGCTTGGTTGGAGGTCTTTTAGTCTGAGACACATTAATCCCTAAAGGAGATGGGGAGTCAGCCAGGTATGTCAGGGTTCCTTTGGAAGATGCAGTAACAGAAGCACCAGAGTCCTCAGTTAGGCATCCTTCAGGAGAGGAAGTGACAGATGGCAATGCTGAGATATGAAAAATACCATCAACTTTCTTTGCACCTGAAGGAGTCCCAGCTGGGAGAATAGAAGGAGAGGGCACGGACTTGGGAATTTCAGGGGCCAGTGCCAAAGGAGCTGGAGCCACAGGGCAACTTTCAGAGGCTGTAGGAACCAAAGGTAAAGTAGTAAAAGTGGAAGTACCATTCTTAGCTGGGTGGTTTTTAGGCGCCAAAGAGACAGCTCCTTCTAGGCTGGCTGTAGTTGTAGGAGTCGAGGTACCTTTGGCAGTTGTAGGAGCCACCCCAGCAGGGTTAGAATTTTCCAAAGGAAAGGCAGTCATTGTTGTGGTAGTGAGAGAACTTCTGAGAAGCAGACTATCTGGGTCTGGGTTTGCATAAGGATCTGTATTGATTACAGAGGTTGGGGAGTTAACACTCTGGGGAGACGGAGTAGCACTGGCTAGCTTACCTATGGGGAGGGGCCCTGCAAGGCTTTTCTTTGCTAGGGTAGTGTCAAGAGAAAGAGACATCTCCGGAGATGATGATGAACTTTGGGGAGAGGGGAAATTTTTAGAGGCTGCCACGGTCAATGGTGGTAGACTAGGGTCTTTCTTGGTAGGGAGTCCTGCCTGGGCTGGAAAAATAGAAGCTCCTACAGGAGAGCCAGGTACAGTTTGGAGATCTTTTTGTGTTGGGAATTTTGCCAATACTGAAGTAGGGAGATTTTTGAGGTCTTCAGGGTCTGGCAGAAGAGAAACTGGTATCCCCAGAGTAGTTGCTACTTGAGTAGGAAGCTCTTTGGGTGTCTCAGGTGCCATAACCAGGGTAGTAGGGGAAGTTGATTTTTTACTATGCATGAGACCTGATGAAATTGGAGGAGAGACACAAGTAGCTACCTCAAAGGGAACAGATGCTGCAGAAATTGTAGAGGGGTTAGTCATCACAAGTGGGGTGGTTCCAATAGAAGAAACAGGCATTTCTTTCAAGCCTGGACTTTCTGGTGAAACAGGAATCTGGGCCACCAAAGGCTGAGTAGTGGCATTAGGAGAGCCTTTGAGAGAGGCTGGAGGAGCTAATGAAGAAGTGGCAGCCACATCTTGGGAACCAGAAGGGTTATAGGAGGCCATGCTAGTGACGGTAGAGGGGCCTTTGTCAACAGCCAGAGGAAAAGCTGGAGCCACCAATGGAAGACCAGCCACAGCAACAGGAACTACTTCATTTCTGGCAGGAAGGGGAGGAATTACAGATCTCTGAGAAGGGTAAGAAGCCCCCATGTTAGAATGATCTACAGAAATGGTATTTACTGTAGGATCTGACAGAGCATTAGGACCTGTCTGACTTAAAGGTTGGACAGGCGAACCAAAAGAACTCTGCTGTAAAGAGCCCAAAGAAGTGGGAAAAACTGGGGGGATGTTGGGAGCCACAGTCTTTTGAGAAGAGGTCACCACAGGCGTAGACTGGGCTGAAATAGATAAGGCATCAGGTGGACTAACAGGCCCCTTTAGGTTGAAGCTTCCTGGGTTTTGTGGAGAAGTAGGAGCTGAGGAAATGGGGATACCTTTGACTCGAGGGGAAGTGATGGCTAGGGAAGTGGTAGGTGGCGGCGTCTGAGGACAGCAGGCTACTTCAGATTGTACAGAGGCCAAGGGAGTTATAAGGTGGGAAGGAACAGCACTGACTCTACCTGGAGGACTTGGGATACCTTCCGGATTAGGGACTACCTGAGAGGGAACTTGAATACAAGTCTGTTCTGAGAGAACAGTGGGAGCTGACAGAGATATCACTGACCCTGACTCAGCTACAGTGGAAGGAGGTGAAGTAAGTGGGTTAGGTGGAAAAGCAGAACTCTTTTGAACTGAGTGGGGAGCCAAGGCAACCAGAGCCAAGGGAACTGAAGAGGAATGGGCCCCTTTCAGAGTTGGAGCTATCATGGGAGAGGCGAGAGCTAAGGCAGCTGGGGAGATGGGAGGCCCTATTAGGTTTGGTAGGAAAGTTGGGGTGTCAGAGGCATTTCCCAAAGGCAGGGCTGACCCAGAGGATGACTGGGGAAAAGGAATTTCAAAATGTGTTGAGGCAGTAGTAGAGGGGGAAGGGAATGGGGAAGGCTGGTTAGCAGAGGCCAGAGGGCATTGTTGGGAGGCCAGGGAGCAAGGAGAGGGAAGGGTAGGTAGAGGCTGCCCTAAGGCAGCAGTGACATTCAAGGCTGAAGACATGGGAAGCATAGCTGGAGGAGAAAAGCAAAAAAGATAAACAAGGGAAGGGGAAAAAAAATTGAGTTATATGGCCCAACTTGGTACACATGCCTCATAGGAAACAGTGGAGTTTTAAATCTGAGAATAACGTCACCACAGAGGATTAGACAAAGGTGACAGGCAATACCAACAACCTTCCCCAAACATTTTTTGGTGGTCAAGTGAAAAGACATCCCTCTCCTAATCTCCCACGCTTCCCAAGTTCTACCAAAACAAACCAACTATTTTAGGGTGGGGAGAACAGTATTAAGAGCAGCCTATCTCTAAATGGGGAGCACAGGCTCTAGAGTGAGTTGGACACAATATGCTTGCTTCCTTCCCTTTCCCAGTTGTGCCCTACCGTTGCCTCCCCAAATGGACCCCATTCCCAAGTCTTTCTCACAGCCAATACAATTACCACTACAACAGCTATGCTACTCCATCCACCCACAGATCATGGACTAACTGAAACAGATACTAAAAACTGGAACAAGGAAGGTAGTGAACAGTGATAATGACGGGGAATTAGAGCTGAATGAAAAAAACAAGTTTTTACACTCTCAGGCTTCCACTACATTAGGAAAAATCTGACTCTTAGAATAAAGTTTTAGGAAGGGAGTACTTGGCACAATTCAGTTTTTCCTAAAGTTGAAATTCTTCAGAATTTAATACTAAATACTAAGTCACTTAGCCTCCTTATACCTCACCAAAGTTTACTTATTCAACAAAACAAAAGCACAAAAGGGTCAGACCCAATAGTCTCTACAGACCTTCACAGGTAATGTTAGCTCTTCAGACATTAATCCGATGAATTAGACCTCCAGGGAGAAAGCTTAGCCAAAGGGCAGCGACTGAATCATGAAACTGTAACCCAACTTGTTAAACCAGACTGTGGTTCTATTTTGGAAGCAGAGAATTGGAGTGGAGAGAGTAAGAATACATTGGATCCCCAACTCTCTAATCTGGATAAGTATTTCATTCTGTCAAAGCAGATCAATATTTGGCACTATAGTAAAAGGTTTTCTGAATGATGAAAAAAATACCACATCTGTCATTCAGGAGATAACACAGGATTAGATCAACACATGTTCAATGCCTGCAAGGGAGTGTTTAAGGGGGAAAAAAAAAGTCCATAGCATCCAAATTTACCATTCACTCAACAATAATTCTCAAGTTTTTATAGTATCCTGCTATAGAAGACAGGTGGTTCAACCAGTTTTTCCTGGAGAATTGGTAGGTCAAAGTCTCCCGATTACAGAACAAGTACTTTCAAACATATGAGTCAGAATTTAAAACATGGAATACGTTTTCTTCTGACTGGACCTCAAGATGGGATAAGGCTCAAATTACTTGATTTGGCACCATGACCAATTTCCTGAGCTAGCTTCTACATTCGTTCAAGCAGACCATTTAATTACAGTTACAGAAAAAAAATCCTGTATATTTATCACAGGTACTCCCTTAATATATAAATTATACACTATACAAACTCAGACTATTTAGGAATACATTTAACAGCATTAAGGATTGCTGGATAAGTAAATGGCATTAGTTTTGAAGCTTGAATCAAAATTTTCCAAATTCATCTAAATTCCAGGCTCCAAATTTGCAAAATTGTTCAGTGACACCTCTAAAATCTTGTTTAGCACTGAAATTACAGGATCTTCAGTCTAGTCCCTTTTTCCTTTCCTTAGGCCCCCTGTATTTCATGGATTTCATTTTGGTCATACCGCAGGTTAGGGGGCCCCCTCCTTTCTCTTTGCTAGCAGCTGTATTAATCCCTTCAGCTGCTAAAATCAGACAGGTGGGAAGGCAGAATCTTCATGCTTTCAAGTATAAACAGTTCTATTTTAACTCCAAAAGGGGACAGAAATTGCCCTTAAGTAACAATTAAAAAAAAAATTTCCATTTAAAAAAGGCAAGGATGAAGATTATAGCCTGAAGATTCCCTTCATTTCGCTCTGCATAACTGACTCAGAAAGACTATCCCTTTGAAACTTTTTCCACTACCGCTTAAGTTTTCTACTGAGATATGTTTTAATCAGAATTCAAAACCTGCCTTCACGTTACATTCTATTTCCATTAATTTCAACACATAAGATCAAAGGGAGGATTTATTTCAATCCTAGGTTCCAGACAATGATGCAGGCACTATTCCAGCACACTAGAAATATCTCAGCACCAACCCCTAAAACAATTTAACTGACGGAGTTGGATCTGGGGCCCAGTAGGACACATTTACCACCAGCACACATCTCATCCAGACATGTGATGAAGGCACAATGCCAAGCTCTCCTTTCTAAAACCTTGATGCAACTTGCTGGCTGCAACTTCACAAATGCTCACGTCTCCTTGGCCTGTCTGTGTGTCATCCAGTTCCAATAGGTAACAATCACTGAACCCCTTCCTTGCTCAGTTTTCCTACAAAAGGTGGGGGGGGTTCCATACCAGAGCTTCCTTTGAGGCAGTAGGCATAACACACAAAACAGGCTAGGGAACTCTTGATCTCCATGAACCTTAAAAATATAATTTTTTATTCCATTCCCCTAAATAAGTTCCTCCGAAATAGCAGTTAATTTTATGGTCTATCCTTCCTGGTAAGCTGCAACCCTGTCCTCTTTAAGAAGAGGTAAATCTAAAAGACACAGTATATTTACCCTGCATCATTTTATCCACCAAAAGGCCTTAGACTCGATATTAATTAAGACAAGGGGGCTAGGGGAACCTACCTGTCTCAGCCTGAGGCTGTGGCAACTCCTGCTCTGTAGCAGGGACGGTTTCTGTGGCTTCACCAGGCATTTCTGAAGGGAATAAAAAGGAGGCCTGAATTGGCTGGGATGCATTCACTTGCCCAATCCGGAGTTAAGTATTCTTAAAAACTCTGCGGAGGACTGTTAGGACAAAAATCAAGAGGCTGTCTGGGGACAATACTCTCCCAAAGAACCCGGGTATAGGTGGGAAATATGACGTGACCCTCAAATCTCTATCAGGCGAATCCTCTTATCGAGCCTCTTCACTCGGCAGCCAGCGACTCCCCCTGCCCATGATCCGTTTTCTTCACACTCCAAATCCCACAAGGCCAGCAATAACCACTCCGTTCTCAACTCAAGGAGGATCTCGGTCTGGCTCCCAACCATGGGAGACTTCAAACGCTCCCTTAACCCCCCACCCCTCCTAACATTCACATTGCCTGAGCTGGGGCCTCCAGGACTACCGTCTGTCGACTTCTGGCAGCCAGGAAGGGAAAGAGGGTGCCTTCAGTCCCAATACTTGCTTGTCACAATAAGAATGGTGATGGGGTTTTAAGGCTGTGACCCCTTAATCTCCGCATCTCGTGAAGCCATTCCCAAGAGCAGACGCACTCCGCTTCCTCCCCCAACGCTGTAACTGCTCCTGCCTCTCCAGGCCTGGATTCCGGGCCGGGCCCGCAGCCCTTCTACCCTGCTTTTGCCAAGACACCAATCGCAGACCCCATTTTGTCAGGAGACCTAGGGGCGATTGAGAATCCTGTGGCCCCATAAGGCCTCCAACTCTCTTTAACTCTCATTCCCCGGGGCGGTTTAGCTCAAAAGAAAGGCGGATGGCTGCGGATAGAAAGCAGAGGCGCAGAAAAAACTTACTGTGCGAGGAACGCGGAACCAAGATGGCGGCAGAAAGAGAGCGAGTGAGAGCGTGACCCACGCCTGTTGCAGAAGGAAGCCTGGCGCGGAGGGGGCGGGACTAGGATCTGATTCCGGGTCAAGAGCTGCCAGGAGCCACTTCCTTTAACGAATGACCAGTCCGGCTGTTCCCAGGGCGGGGGTGGTGACGAGTCTAAATAAGGGTAAGAATTTAGAACAGGACGCTCTGGCCTGGCAGGAACTCTCTGCGCCTAGCCACGCAGTCCTCAGATAGCCGACCCCTTCCCTCCCAGCGGGTAACCGTGAGAAAAGCAAGCTCCGCCTCCCGGTGCGCAAAGTAGCGACAGCAGTAATGAAGGCGATGTCTCGATATTCCTTTGTCAAATAATGCGGGAAAATATGAGACATTAAAAAATAGTGACTGCCATAGAGACTGTATTCACACCGTTGAAAGGAGGAAGTGACCTAAGCTAACCCTCAGTTATTTTATTTTTGGAATATATGATTTAAACCGATGTTAAGATTATGAAACGGTAGATTCCTGCCTCCAGAGAAAAAGATCATAGGCATATATACAATTCTTTTGCCTGCTCTTTTGGGCACTAGTTTTATGTCCTGAAACTCATTCATTTTAGGTTTCCAGGACCTCACCTTAAGAACCTACACTTTGTACTGTAGGATTCTTGAAAACAAGAGTGTATAATCAGTGTGGGTTAATGAAAAGACTGATTCCCATACCCTCCCTCAGCCCTGCAAAAGGACTCAACAAATCTGAATTAACTTAAACCAGTTAACACTATTTCATCTAATGGCTTTAAGACATTGTGGCTGCCTTTTAAGAGAAGCAGTGAAAATTTAAATGCTCTGAAAGCTACTTTAAAATATCAGATTTTTAACATAGTGAAGATTAGGATTACTGAATTATTCGGATTGAGATTGTGGAGTTTACCGAGAATGGGAAATTTTGAAATCCTCCTCACATAGGAGAGGAATTGTGGAGTGATTAAGAAGTCAAACTCCTTTGTCTGAATCTGGTCACCTCAGGCAGTTTAATTAACTTATTTTTGCCTCAGTTTCCTCATCTGTAAAATGGGGGAAATAGTAGCTACTTGGTAGAATAGAAAGATTAAATTAGGTAATATATGCACATTATGTAAAAAGTGTTTATTGTTGTATTAAAATTGTAGATAGAATTTCTGCCTAATATGTGATCTGGAAGATTTTCAATGCAGTCCATTTACCTTCAGAAGAACCAGAAATAGCCAATCATCTTCTTGGACAAAACTACTATTGACCATTCCCCTTTCTTGTCCAGCAAGTCCACTGACTTTTTCCTCTGTTGTACAAGCCAAGGAAGGATGAATTTTATATTTCTTTGGATTTCTTTATAAATTGGCATGTTTGGAGATGGCCCTTTGTTTTTGCAATTCTGCTACACCAGTGAATTGGCAAATCAGGGAAAAAGGAAGTCACTAGTCTTTGAGCATGTTTTTGCTCTCTTCAACAACTAAACATTTATTATTTTTTGAGACAGTCTTGCTCTGTTGCCTGGGCTAGAATGCAGTGATGTTATCATGGCTCACTGCAACCTTAAACTACTGGTTGATACTATAGGTGCATGTCACCATGTCTGGCTAATTTCTTTTTACTTTTTTGTAGAGATGGGGTCTTGCTATGTTGCTTGGGCTAGTCTTGAACTCCTAACCTCAAGCAGTCCTCCTCCCTCAGCCTCCCAAAGTGCTGGAATTATAAGTGGGAGCCATAGCACCCGGCCCATTTATTCTTTTTAATGAGCACATGTTCTGTAATTAATAATATTATGGCAAGTATGCCAGCTTTTATCTAAGGGCTTTAATATTAAAACATTAATATAAAACCATAATGAAAGCTTAATACATCTCTTGTTGAAAGCATAATACCAGTTTTCCCACTTTCATTCTGAGTTCTTTTTTTAACATTTTTTTTAACTTTTTTTTTTTTGCCCCAGGCTAGAGTGCTGTGGCATCTGCCTAGCTCACAGCAACCTCAACCTCCTGGGCTCAAGCAATCCTCCTGCCTCAGCCTCCTGAGTAGCTGGGACTACAGGCACTCATCACTAATTTTTTCTATTTTTAGTAGAGATGGGGTTTCACTCTTGTTCTCTGGTCTCAACTCCTGAGCTTAAACGATCCTCCCACCCTCGGCCTCCCAGAGTGCTAGGATTACAGGTGTGAGCCACCACGCCTGGCCTAGTTCTTTTTTATTTAAACCTATATTCAAGATCTCTGTAGATCAGATTCTGCTATATGTTGTTTCTGTGGGCTCTCACTCCTGATGCTTTGTTTCCTGTATGTTTTCTGATTTTTGACTGTGAGGTCATGCAGTAGTTCCCCCTCATCCAAGGGGCATATGTTCCAGATCCCCCCAGTGGATACCTGAAACCATGGATAGTACTATACCCGATATATATTGTTTTTTCCTATATAT
>CAUYSK010068220.1:0-12387 GCA_963575035.1 Avahi laniger | reverse complement strand
GCCCTGCAGTGGTTGCATGGAGGAGGGACCCAGGCTGCAGGACCCCATGCTTCCTGCTCTTCTGAGGAGCATTTTTCTCCCTGGAAAAACACTTCCTGTTAGACAAGGATCCTGCACCATCCTACAGAGATCTAAGGAAGTTGATATAACAATTCAAGTAAGAAGCATTGTGTTAGGTGCAAGGAAGGAGGAAATGAGTAAGACATTCCTTGTTCTTTTTTTTTTTTTCCTTTTGGTAATGGTTTTTTGGATTTTGAAGTGATTGCCCTGCCATGATATAAATAAAAATTAGTTAAAGCTAGGTGATATGGCAAATGTTGATGATGCAATGTCAAGTTTAAAAAGGACAGATTACAAGCATTGCTTTGTGAGGATGTGTAGAGCAGTTGCTGAGAGAGTACAGCTTCCTACCCACCATCTGCCTCAGCACATTCTCTAACCTACCTGAGCTCCAGTTCTCTTATCTTTGACCTGGGAGTGATGATACATAGCTCTTACCCCATTCTCAGTAAGATAATGAATAAAAGGTGCTTCAAAGAATTCCTGGCCCATAGTTCAAGTTCAATAAATACCAGCTATTAACGTGGTATCTGAACTACTGTGCCAGAACGCTGTGAAATTATGTAAACACTGGACTAAAGTTAGGACAACGGAAAACACTCAGTGGATTAATCAACATGAGAGGATTTGAGGGGACATGTCTTTGGAGTTACCTTGAAAGAATGTTTGGAATGCTAGATACAGATTATAAAATAAAAATTAAAATTATTAAATGGAAACAATTTTATACAGAAACTGAAGACACAGTCTCTGCCCTCAGGGACCTCATGGTCTGGTGGGGAGGCATCATGATGGGTATGCACTTTAAGTGTAGTTAAAGGTAGGAGAAAGGAGGGGGTGATGAACCCTGTGAGGGTGGGAAGGAAATGTCCAGAAATTCTTCCTGGAGTTAGAAATGTTAAGATGTAGACAGAGGGAGCAACAATGGGGGTGGGATTTTCAGCCCAGGAAAAGAGGGAAACCACATTGCACAAACTGCCAGGAGGCTAGGTGAGGATGAGTGTGATGGACATTGGTGATGGATTGTGGAGGGTCTTAAACACCAAGCCAAGAAGTTAGCGCTTTAGTATTTATTCAATGAGTTCATTTGTCCAGACACTTTACTTTGGAAAATTTATATTCCTCAAGGATGCATTAGATCCTCATATTTTCTTCCAGTGATTAGCTTCTCAGCATATTAAAAAACTGAGAATGATAATGTTTCACTAAGATGATTTGGGATAAAAGAACAAGAAAAAAATATGTCAATCAGAAATGGTAGTTATGTGAACCACTGAAAGATATGGCTTTTACTCGTGTCTTGAGTATTGATTCTGGGAGTGAAAACAAGGAGCCATGACCTTCCCCAACATCACTTTCTACAGCATCCTTATGTGGAAATTGGTATAACTAGAGAGCTCTTACGCTTCTGGAGAAAGTTCAAAATAAATGTATTACAGTTGAAAGCAGAGTAAAGTTTATACTTCTAAAACAAATCAATTTACCTCTAATTACTGATATAAAAATGGGTCCAGGAGCCAAATAGATTAAAATACCCTGGCTCTGCTACTTATAAGCCAACTAGGGTTTCTGTAATACAGAATGCACCAAACATGACCTTAAAAGCAGCAAATTCATCTTGCAATAAATGCTAAGTCAGTGGTAGGACTTGCGATGGCTAGGTTTGGTGGAAGGAACCCTTGCTCTTGGAGCAAGTGGTCTAGCCAGGAGTCCTGGCTCTGACATCACAGGTCTATGCTATGTCAGGTGGGGACACAGGGCTCTCTGACCCTCAGTTCCACAGATACAAAAAGGATGGAAACAATGCCTCTTTGACAGGGAACTTCTTGGACATTTTTGCCTGATCTCTGCTTTTAGAGATTAAGCTGATATCATGCAGCGGACCTGCACCCAATCTACCTCTCTTGGGATCACGAACCTTGTCTGCATAGTGAATATCACATAAGAGGATTTTTTAGTTTTCCAGTTATATTCTTTCTTCTGTTTTCTATGAAGCACACACAGGGTTCTCTTGGTCCATCTTTCATTTTCTTATCAGAAATGCATGACACTTAGTCCATGCCAGAAATGATTTTAAACACTTTACATATATTAACTCATTTAATACATCATATAAAAATTTTTAAGTGGATATTATTATTACTCCCATTTTAAAGATGAGAACTGAGGCACTGAGAGATTAAGCAACTTCTCATGGTAATACAACTAATAAAAGTTGGATTTGGAATTTAAATTCAAGCAATCTGTCTGCTGAATCAACGTGCTTAACTATTATGCTGCATTGTTTCTCCTAGATAGAGCTGTGGGTTCTTTAATCAAAGCAATAGCATAAGCTCTCAGCCTCGGTGTTAGGAAGGAACAGGGAGCGAAGGAAATTGTAGCAAACAAGAGAATACATGACCCCTCTGAAGGGGACAGCTCTACTCACATCCAGCTATTGGTTGTCATGGATATTCCTGGCCTAGTAGAGCCAACATAAATCTTCTGATTTTTCAATAAAGGCCAGAATTCAGAATTTTAAAATGATTGTTATATACTTCCAACTAATTACAACATTTTAAGAACTCAACACACACAAAAGAAATAAGAAAGAAGAAAAGAAAAAGGTGGCCAGGCATGGTGGCTCACACCTCTCATCTCAGCACTTCAGGAGGCCAAGGTAGTAGGATCATTTGGGCTCAGGAATTTGAGATCAGCCTGGCAACATAGTGAGACCCTCTCATCTCTACAACAACAGCAACAACAACAACAAAATTTAACACACACCATCAGTGGTTCACAAGGCAACAGTCTGTGGTATCATTTGAGAGGCAGTAATAGTACCACGGTATAACAGAGGTAAAGGTCTGAAAAACGGCAACAAAATGTTTTATGCGTTGTCTCTTTAAAACCACCACCCTTTGTGGAAGTTAAAACTTGCATTCCATCCTGAGGTCAGTGATCAAAGGGGCAGAAAAATGTTCTTTGCTGATTGTTCTCTATTACAACAATCATTGTTGTTCTCTATTATTACAACAATAATTGTTGTAACTCTATTATTACAACAATCTATTATCTGATTGTTCTCTATTATTACAACAGAATCGTCCAGACAAGGATCATAAGGTCATTGTCACCATATATAAGGTCATGATGGCCCAAGACTGAGAAAACTGATTAAAGTTAAGTAAAAATAGCCCAAAGCCATGACACGTAACACTGGTCAAGTAGGCCCAAGCCCTACTATCAAAAACCTTCCTTTGAAAAGCCCTGTTTTTCTGCTTAAAGGAGGATGGTGGTCTTAGAGATGCTAGTCTGTCACCCTCCTCATTTACTAGCAAATTAATAAACTTCTATTTCCTTTTTCCTCAAATCATTTGTCCTCATTCTTCATTCTCATTGATTTGGCCTTGAGTACAAGTACCGAGCTTTTGGTAACAGTGGTATCACGGTTATAAGAAGAGTCTCCAAAGCCAGACTTCAAGTTCAAATGCACACTCCATTATTCATGAGGATGTAAGTCATTCATGCTTTTTTGCCTCGGTCCCCTTGTCTGTAAAATGGGGCTGATGACAGAAGTGAGGATACATGCCTCAAATTATTGACATAAGGATTAAATGAGTTATTATAAAGTTCCCAAACAGTGCCCAGCACATGGTAAGTACTATATTAGCACTTATTATTATACCTTATTGTCCTTCTGCTTTATGACATGAAATAAATCATTCACAGTGGATGTGGGACTTGCATAGCTCTGGGTGGCAAATGGAGATTTCCTCTGAAAAGAATGTTCCAGCAGCCATCGAATGACTAACACTGAAAAATTGTTGACTTTATGATATTTCCTCCACTTCACTCTCAATTTAGATTCTACCTCAATTTTTATTAAGCAGAGCCCAGAGAAACTGATTTCCTCTTAAAAATAAAATAAAAACTGGTTTATCACTCTATTTTTCCTTCTAGTTTGTTGTTATTGTTTTTAATAATATCTTCTCTTACTCCTTTTATGGGAATAATATCAGTAGAGGAGGAAATAACAGAATTCTCTAAAACAGTAGTTATTGGGTTCCCACAGTACACAGAAATGCTTGATCCTATGGGGGAATTAATAAAGGAACTAGATGACTTTTTCTAGAAAAAAAATTAAAAAAGAAGAGATAAAACCACAAAAGAGAGAAAAAGTTGATCCATTTTAAATATGACATTAAACTCCATTAAGCATCTGCCAAGAGTAATATTCTATGTAGATGGCATGAGGGTATGAATTTGCATCGTATGAGGTCCCCAAGATTTCTGCAATGTGCTAAAGAGTCACCTGGGAGTTTGTTAAAATGCAAGTTCTTGGACCTCAGCCTGGAGGGTCTTTTAATTTAGAGCTGAGTGGGGCCCAAGCATATGTTTATGTTAATCAGAACAGTAGATACATGGACTGCACTTTGAGAAACACCATTCAAAAATAAGAGCTGAAAGGATTAGAAAATGTTGTAACCTAACCAACAACCTCCTCTCCCCCAGGGTGTTTTTAACTAAAAGATTCTTGAGTATTCTGAGGCTTCCCCAGTTCAAAACGGTGAATGCTGATTTGACTGAAACAGTAACTGTAATGCCATTCACTTGGCAGGCATTGGCATGAGAGGTTACCCTGGTCAGTAAGATAAAATGGTGGGTCTTTGGGGAAAGTTTTTCACTCTGGGTGAAGAGAGCAATGCACCAAGCCACTGCTGTGTTTTTATTTTCTTTGCCCCTAGATGAAGCTATCTGGGGAGACAATGTCTGGAGCTAGTAAAGCCATATTCCAGCATAAGCAGAGTGTCCAGCACACTGAGGATGATGGAGAAGAGAGAGAAGAAATATGGTTCCCGATGACATTGTCAATGATTAAAATAACCTTTGAAATTCCTTGGCACTGGACTTAAGTGAGACAGTAATCCATATATAATGTAAACTACTTATAGCATCTTTATGATACAAATTTTGCTCCAGAATGCTGTAAGGAACAGACCATAAAATACAGAACTTGCTGAGTGCAGCTGATAGAATGAAAGACAGTGGTGACTGTGCCACTCCAGGCTGGGAAGTTGGAGATACCTGCTATGCAGTTGTGAAATATTTGGTCCAACTGCCATTGTTTCTTGTGATGCAGATTACATTCTGATTTGGCTCTAGTTTAGAGGAAATAGGAGGAAAAATTCAGTGTGTAAGGGATTTGTTGCTGTTTATAGACTCCTTCAATATGTGTGATTCTTTGAGAAAGAGACACATCCTCTGAATGTGGCCCATGTGAGAACAAAGGGAAAGAAAACAGACTTTGCTAAGAGGTGTTTTACGCCTAGAGGCTGAAAACTGAGTTAACTGAGAATCTTTTAATTTGAAATCTTGCAGTGTTGGAAATGTCCTGCAGTGCTAGCTGCCCCCCAAGCTAAAGCAAGTTTATGAAGCAGCAGGGATACAGGAAACCTATCAGAAGATAAAATTAATAAGTGTGGTGCCCCAGGCCTCTTGAAAATACTCCCATTATTAATTACCTCTAAATGAAAGAAAGGCAAATCTGTCTGCAAAGACTGAATAAGGTGGGTGCTTTCCCAACAAAAGCCACACCTTTCAAAGAACCTAAGGTAGAGGCCATTAAACCAATGGAGAGAGAAACAGTCAGGAGACAGGAGTCAGAGGACAGAGGGGGGAAACAAGAATTTCAGAATTGGTGACCATGTCTAATCAAACATTTCGGCTGTAGTCACTAACCCATGAAATTGACTAGATTAAAATAGACTAGGTGTCTGCCAAGTTTGTGTAATTACTGTGTTGTGAAAGAAACTGGCTAAGGACAGCTTATGAATGATAAGCCCTACGACAAACCACAGGCCTCTGCACCTGAACCAACATGCAGTGGGTAGCCACGTTGTGCCGCCTTTAGGAAGACTGTTTCACATTTAATATAGTCATGGAGGATGAGCCACCCAGAGAGCAGAACGAGGTCTACTGAGGACAGTGGACAGGACCATCCTCTCAGAGGGCAAAACCTGGGCTTCCAGGTTGGCTGTCCTGAGAGTTGACTGTATTACCTGGGCAGAGAGTCCTCACCATTCTGGTCCAGCTGGGTAGGGATGAGCACACACCAGGGTCTCTGCACTGTTTCTCATTCTATCTGTCCAAATGTAAGTTTTTATGGCAGTTACCTTCTTCTGTTTCTCCCAGTCTATCTTTGTGTGTTATGGATAACTTGTTTCTTAGCCATTGGTTGTACATATGGAATAAATGAAGAAAAGTCTACATCACCCAGATGTCCAGAACCTGGAGCCAAATGCTCCCTTAGGAAAGGGAAAAGTAAATGTCACGTAAGTGTGAGGCTGTTATTTTTAGCACATACACAATGAACGGCATGTCTGGGTATTGGGCAACCAAAGAAATAGAAGGTGATAAATTACTGTTGAATACCCAACCTTTCTTTCTGCCTCCTACCACTATGGACTACTGTGTTAGAAGACTTCAATTTTCTCCTGGTATTAGGAATACATGTGCCTCCTGAGACCCTTCCCCAGTCCGGGGGTGATAAATTTTGCTAAAACTAAGCCAATCATGGCAAAGTCATGACCAGTCATTAGTTTAAGTATGGGCTCTGACTATGCCCTGGCCATTTAGACAACAAGAGAACACTGAGAGATTTCCAGAAAAGACATTCCTTCCTGTAAAAATGAGAGATGTGTGGAGAAACCCCCCTCTACCTCTTTTAGCGTCTGTTAGATGCCCTGGGAGGAGAGCCTCAGTTGCAGCAGTCATCTGGCAGCTCTACTGGAATTCCTGACCCATAATGACACAGCAGAAAGATGGATGAAGCCTGGGTCCCAGTGACATTGCAGCTTCTGAGTAAGCCTGGATCTGTCTGGCACCTGACTTCTTGTGAAGTGAGATAAGGAATGCCTGGTGTTTAAGCTGTTAACTTGGTTACTTGCAGCATTAAGCACCCTAAATGAATGACAGAGACAAGGCCTTCCTTAAATACTACATATAAAACCTGTATAACGTATTTGTTTAGCGTTCAGGTTCTTGAGTTAAATGGACGCCTGAGTCGGATGCCAGACTCTGCACCTAGTAGCTTAAATAAGTTACCAAACCTTCTTAAGCCTGTTTCTTGGTCTATAAAAATGGAGACAATAGAAGCCTACTTAAGATTTCTGTGAAGCATGAGATAATGTATATGCAGTAAGCATTCAATAAATGTTAACTGCTTGTCACTATTACTTTATTGATAAAGAATACTCTAGCTTTACCCTGAAGTAGAAGCTATTGTTAGTGTAGCATACCAGCACTTTGATTTGAAAAGTGTTCTGCTTCAATTTAAGGAAAACAAAAATGCCACTTATTCCTGGCTTCACTGCGTCGGAATTAGGCTGCTAAAGAAAAGCAGGAGCAAGTTTCTTTTGCCGCAGTGGAACTTTTTCAGCCCTGTCTTTTTTGGCAGAGTCACTGGGTTAAACAAGCATGTATGCCTTCCACATTTATCCAGGTGGCTCGATTGGAATGTGTGATTCTCACTGATCTGGTAATTGATGGAGAGCAAGAGATGTCAGCACAGGGATGCTAAATTACTTTCACCATGGGGATAGATTGTGTTGGCACTGCTGTTGCTATACTTATTTAAACCACATAATCATTGTTGCCATTCTGTCTGCTCCTGGCAATTGGATGTGTCTATTTATCCAGAATGGTTTTCCATAGATTTATGAACCACACTGGAGATTCAAGTCTAATCAAGGGACAGTGATGAGATGGACATAAGGGATGGCCCAAGCTGAAACAGAAGGGAAAGGGTAACATTCTCACATATTATATAATTCCTTAAAATTAGATTATAAATCACGCAGCATGTTTTTAGGAGAAAGAGTAACATGAATTCAGCAGTTGTTAATTTGTTCAGTAGAGTTCTGCAAAGCTGCCTTGTACCTGATCATGACGACATTTTATTTCAACCAGCACCTCCAGACATGTGGCAACAGTCAATCTTCAGCTAGGTGAGAATTACCAGCCCTTCATCACAGCCCTGTATCTAATACTGCAAACTACAAACCCAATTTCTGCTTCAACTGCCATTTCAAGTACGACCCTAAGCTGAGGGGATGCACGTGGGGGATGTTGGTAGTGAGGGGGGAGATAGATAATGAATTTCATTCACAAAAATCCCTGGGCATTATTTTAGACAAGCCGTTTAATCTTCCTGAACTGTTGTTTCTTCATCTGTAAAATGGGGATATCAGTTCCTTTACCATGGGATTGTCATTAGAATAAAAACCTCACAGAGAAAATGAAGCTCATGTCGGTTGATTTGTTGCCACATCATGTCTAACTGGGTAGATTATATCCAAACATGGAGTGTATGTTCAGAAAACACATCCTCAATATATATGTAGAAACTATATGAAATGTGCAATTACATAGCCCCAAGGAGTTGACCTCAAAGATAGAGTTTCCTTTAACAGTAGCTAAAACAGGTACACCGAGAGGCATATTGGTATATTTAAGCTGAGTAGACAGAGGGAGACAGGTGGTTTCACATAGGAGCCCACATTTCGAGTCTCAAGAGCAGATGTTCCAGATTAGAGGGATTCATTTGCACAGGCACAACTCAAATCATTGTGTAGAGTGTGTAGAAGCAGGATCTATATTTTGTATTGCAAAGTGTCCTTGGTGACAAAAACCTTGGGGCGTGGTCTTTTCATCCCTCGTGCCTAGACTTCAGTTTTCTCATCTACAAAGAAGGAAGTGGACTTGCCAAACATGCCTGTAATGAGATAGGATCGGCTTGCCTCTCAGCTAATTTCTTCTCATCTTTCAGATCTCATTGTAGGTGACACCCTAAGAAGGTTATCCTGACTCCACACCTGTCCCGGTTCTGGGCTAGGCATTCCTACCATGTTCTCCCGGAGCATCTTGTACACACACCTCCACCAGTGCACTCTTTATACTCCCTTGTGTTATTGCCTCTTTGTTCATCTTTACTTTTCACAAAACTGCAAGCTTATGAGGTCAAGGGCCTGGGTCAGCCAAGTGGACCCCAGAACAGAGCCCAAATTATAGGGAGTGCAAGTATCTGCAGCAAGAATGCGTGCTTAAATATCTCATTTTTATAATACTCTGTGGTTCTATTTCTGGAAAACATTTATTAAACATTGGGGTAAATCTTTTCAAACATATACCAAAGAAAAATACATGTAATGAAACCCCATAAATTGATAATCCAGATTCAACAATGATCAAGATCAAGATTGTGCCACATCTGCTTCATCTTTCATAGTTTTTGCTGCAAATCCTAGATCTCATGTCATTCTACTTCTAAATGTTTTAGGATGCATCTCTAAAAACAAGGTCATGTTCTTAACTATACTAACCTTATCACACCTTTACAACTGATTTATTCCAATTAGGAAAAAAGTCCCACACATCATTGGATCATTATGGTTTTAACTCCTCCTCACACCTATTTTATATCATGCTGTTGTCTTGTTCAAGAAGTGGATTCTGAAAGTGTCCCATATTCTAGATTCATTTGTTTCCTTGGGATGTCATGTAATTTGTCTCTCTAGCCCCATATTTCCTATAAATTGGATGTTAGCTCTAAAGGAGGTTCAGTTTCAACTATTCTTGGCAAGAATATTTCATAGGTGATTCTGTGCACCTCATGTTATATCATATCAGGAATGTGCCTTGGTGGTATTTTGTGCAGGTATCATGCATTCAGCTAGTCCTCTGTTGATAAACTTCTGTGGGGACTTTTTCCCCAATTGTTTGTTATCACAAATAATGCCACAGTGAATAACCTTGTACATCAGCTACATCTTTCTGACAGTGTGCGTTTAATATAATTTCCTAGGATTGGGATTGTTTCTTTTTTGATGCTAATTTTTTCCGTGGCTGCTTTAAATTTTGGGGTTTCAGAACTCTTACCATGATGTGCCTTGGTGTGTTTATCTTGCTTGTGTTTATACTCTTTGAGGTTAGAAAAGCTTCTTGAATTTGTGATTTGATGTCTTTGGTCAGTTTAGAAAATTCTCAACGTTACATATTCAAACATTGGTGTGCTCATTCTCTCCTCTCTATCTGGAACTCCAATTACCTTTGTGTTAGCTCTCTCTGTATCCCCTATATCTCTTATGTTCTTGTTTGCATTTTCCTTCATAGATCTCTCCATGCTTTGTTCAAGATATTTATATCTGACCCATATTCCAGTTCATTAAATCTCTATTTGGCCATGTTTAATATGGTTTTAAATCCATCGTGTTCTTAATTTTAGTTATTGCACTTTTTTAGTTTAAAAATTTTCATTTAATTCTTTTTTATAATTCCTGGTTTGTTGCTCCAATTTTTAATTTTTGTCTTTCATCTTTTTGAGTATATTAAACACAGTTGTTTTAAAGCAAGGCTCAGAGACTCCAAAGTTTGGATCCTCTGATGTATTTTTGCTGTTTATTATTTCTCCTGGGTTTTGTTTATAATATCTTTGTGTACTTTGAGAGTTGATAAAACACTATTCATTACATATGAAAATTTATAGGAATAATTTGAGGTTTTGGGTGATGTCATCTTCCTCTATACAGGATTTGTATTTTTTTTGCTTAAGAAACTAGGGGTAGATATGAACTTAGGTCAGCTTAATATAATTTCAGGGCTTTGAGATGACTCAAAACTAGCCTTTGGTCACAACAGGGATTTATGTCTTTTCCTTATTCCTATAGGCGGAGCCCTTCAGGTCCCAGTTTAAAACTTGAAAAGTTTACCAGGATCCTTCTTTCCTGGTGGACTGTGACTCCAAATCTACCCCATGCCCTGTTTCACCATCACAAGGTTGCTTAGTTTCTCAACCTCTCAAACACTTCCTCCTGAACTGACAGGTACCCCTGCAGGAAAAGCAGCTGCATTGTAGAGCTCCCCTCTCTGTTTTTCCTTCTTTTGCCTAACCTTGCCTGTATCATTGTCTCCTTTGTTGTTCCCTGTGGGGAGGAGAAAGGCTCATGGTGGGTGGAGAAGCAATGTGGCACCTGCTGTCTTGGCCCAGGTCTGTGATGATGGGAAGTACCTCAAGGGGGATGGCAACCTGGGTGCTTTGTCCACAGGAAGCTCCTAGTTCTCTGGCAGCAGCAGCTTTTGGGCTCATCAAGGTAGAAGAGCTCTCCAGCAGCTCGGGAGCCTACCGACTGCCAGGGATGTCAGGGAGAGAGGAACAAACTGCTCCACCTACCCTTTTTGCTGGACTCCAAGCCTCTCAGGGGTTGACTTCTCCCAATATCTTGCTCCATCTTGTTCCATTTTGCAACTTCTTCCCATGAAATCTCTTGTAGGTTCTGGCACTATTCCCTCAGAATTACACCTAATCTATGATTCTTTGTTTTTTCTTTTTCATCTAAAACTTTTCCTTCTTTCTGAGATAATCTGGCCGCTGGTGTCTCTGGTTAGCCATCTTCCCCTAATATCTTTTTGTAATTATAAATTTTTGATTGCCTGTATTTGTGCCATTCCCACAGTGAAACTGTCCACTTCTCATAGAAATTTTGTTAGGTTGGGACAAGGAAGAAGGGAAACAGATGCTTTGTTTAGGGGGTTTCCATTGAGAAACAGATGGCACTAGGAGATGCTTTGACTACAATAGAGGGAACAAATTGACCAGAAGGGGGACTTCCAAGAAAGAATAGATGACATGTCAAAGGGACTTCCAAGGACTGAACTGATGTTTGGTCTTTGATAGGGAGTCTCCAACCAGAACTGACCTGGTTGGAGACCCCCAGGACTGACCAACTGACCAACCAGAAAGAGATATAAAGGCCACAAAGTGGAGATGTGATCAAGGCCTCAAATTAGGGTCTCTGGAGCATGTACATAGGTAAGGTGACAGTATCCTCAAGCGATCTGCCCTCATTAACACAGTAAAAATCACACTCACCAGTGCCATGACAGTTTACAAATTCCATGGCAACCCCTGGAAATTGCCTTATAAGAATAGAAAGGGGAAGGATTCACCATTCAGGGAATTCTCCACGTTTTTCCAAGTAAAACCATGAATATTCCATCTCTCACTTAACATAAAATTAGGGAATTAGCATGAAAGGGAAAATCTTGTTAAACTCAGGATCTCCTCCACTCGCAGGATTGTCCCATTCCTTCTCTGGAATGCACTATGCTTTAATAAACTTTGACACTTTGCTTGCTTGCATTTGCTTTGTCTGCTCATTTGCTCTATTGACTCAGTACCAGTAACCATTCTTTGGTACTGGGAACCAAGAACAAGGGAACACAAATCTGACATCTGGTCCCCACACCTGACAGTCTCTCAGAAGACCTTCTCATCGGGTCTTCTAGGTG
>CAUYSK010068218.1:0-52861 GCA_963575035.1 Avahi laniger | reverse complement strand
TCTCCTGTCATTATTACAAAAACCCCACAGGGCTTGCCAATTTAATCACCATTTTAAAGATAAGGAAATTAGGCTGGGTGAGGTGGCTTATGCCTGTAAACCCAGCACTCTGGGCAGGAGGATCACTTGAAGCCAGGAGTTCAAGATCAGCCTAAGCAACAGCAAGACCCCCTCTCTATAAAAAAAATTTATAATTTAGCTGGGCGTAGTGGCATGTGCCTATAATCCCAGCAATTCAGGAAGCTGAGATGGGAGAATCACTTGAGGTCAGGAGTTTGAGGTTGCAGTGAGCTATGATCACGCCACTGCACTCTACTGGGGCAACAGAGCAAGACCCTATGTCCAAAAAAAAAAAAAAAAAAGGAAATTAGGTTCAGAGAGGTTAAATTAAGTGCCTAAGATTGTACAGCTGTTCTATGAGCAAGCTAATATTTGAATTTGGATTTTCCTTATAAGCCTTTAAGCCTTATCGCTCTTTGATCCTCAACTTTCTCATCTATAAAATAGGGATAATAATAGCTAAGTCATTGTTCTTGGTGTTTTGTACAATAACTTCAAGGCAAACTCTCTTATTATCAGGATTTATCCATGAGAAAACAGAGAAGTACTCAGTGTCTACTAGTACAGTGACCTGCAGACAGACACATGGTCAAGCTTTAGTACTTGTTTGCCTAACCACTGAGCTCTGTGGCCTCATGGGACTGGTGTCAGAACTGAATAATAATAGTAACATGTACTGGGCTCTTACACAATTTACTACAATACCGTCTCCATTTAAAATATGGTAACTGAGGCATAGAGAGGGTGGGCCCTTGCCCAAGCTCTCACAGCTAAGAAATGGTGAGACCGAGAGATGAACCTGGATTCTCACCTGCTACACTAAATTGAAATACAGACTGAGATAATACATAAAAATAATTATACTCTCTACCACTTTCTGAGCACTTACTATGTGCCAGACATTGATCTAAACTTTTAATTCATTCAACTCTCACAATAGCCCTACGAAGTAGGTTCTATTATTCTTTCCTTTTTACAGATGAGGAAACTGAGGCACAGAAGTTAAATCATTTGTCCAAAGCTAGTAAATATCAAAGCTGAGATTATGAACCCCAATGTTTGTCTCCAGAGTGTGCTCGTAACCGCAGTACTATGGCGTAAAAGGCCTGAGTCCCAGTAAACTATCAATGATTATTATTCTTCAGCAGGTAGGATGGGAAACCTGTGTCCCGGGGCCAGAGTGGAAAGAGGTAGGAGGACATGCAGAAAATCCATCAGTGAATGACAGCTTGAAGGAGGGACGGCCTGCCTGGAGTCTGGCCAGTTAAGAACAGGGCAGATAATACTTGCGCGCAGGAGGGGCATGGTGCTGCTTCACCCCACCTGCTGAAGCTGACTGGGGTGCTAGTGGTGACAAGGAGAAGATTCTGGGTATATTGGAAGGTAGAGCCACTGGGTTTGCTGAAGGAGCAAATGTGGATAAAAAGAGAAAGAGAAGACAAGGATGACAGCAAGGCCTGAGCGTCTGTGGAAGGATGGGGAAGGCTGCCTGCAGGTAGAACAGGTTTGGGGTTTTGGAACAGGAGTTTGGTTTTGAACATGTTGAGTATGAGATGAGATATGAGCACTTAGTAGGTAGCTGGATATGAGAGTCTGAATTTCCCAGATGAAATCCAAGCTGGAGATTTAGATTTGGTAGTTGTCAGACTAGGCGAGACCACCTAGGGAGGGAGTGAAGAACAGACTGTGGGTACCCTCAGCTCAGCCCCAGCTACCTATCTAGACCAATCTCTTGCCCTCTCCTTGTGATCATCCTAAGTGGCAGCTCTGCCGAGGTAAGTGGGTGCACCTTTTAAATATAACAGTGGTGTAGAGCTGGAGATGCTGATGTCAACAAACAACTTAGCCAGAGAGAATTACAATGCTAAAAATTTGAAAGTTGATGTCCCATAACAAGTGTAACTTTCTTACAGTTGAATTGAAGTCAACTAAAACCAGCTTAACCAGCCATTCCTTGAAGTCTGCTAACTTTACACAGAGAACCCTCCACCTTTGAAAATTGGAATCCCATAAAACAAGTTCCATTTTCCTACGTAGAACAAGATGCTTCTTACATAAAACTTCATGTCTGAAACACATGCCTCCCTGGGAACTAGGACCACACAAAACAGCATTAGGTGCCCTTCCTGCAGATCCTCTATTCATCCACCATGACACTTAAACATACTGTATCATACTTACCTTTTTATTTCCTTGATCCCCCATACTGTATTGTAATCTTCTTGACAAAGGTGGGAAATGTGTTTTTTCTCCATTGAATTTCCAATGCCCAGCACATAGTAGCCACTAAAATACGTGTTGAAAAACAAAGGACAAGGCATTTCAGGATTTCTTCTTATAGGATTACAGGCTATTCTAGGGAGTTCTGATTTCTTTGGCATTTCCCAGTGCTCCTCCTGGGTGGCTTGAAATGTTACCCTAAACTCAAAGCCATTCCAGAGAAGAACGACAGGTAGAATGAAGTCCTCTAGCTTGTTCTTCCCCACTGAAAGTCCTGAATGGCCCTGGACCTCTCTGGATTCTCAGGTTATGGCAAATGCCTCAGCACCCACAGTTCGTTCGCCCCAAGGATGCCTGGGTTTTTAGATGTCAGCACAGGGAAGCAAGGGATAAATGAACCATCTGATAGCCAACCAGGAGGCCTTGCCAGGCCTGATTCAGGGGTTTTTCAACTCAACTCATTGGAGAAAGAAGGCAAAGAAGGAGGCTCTAGGTGGCCCCTAGCTCCCACCCCAGCTTTAACCAAAGTGGCTCTGCTGTGATCTGTTTATGTATTGGGATTCTGCTGCTGGGGTGGGGACAGGGGCCTCTTCTCTTGAAACAGACAGCTGATTGTCTCTCCTCCCTGGCCATCAGGCTGCGGACACTGCATAGCATCATGGGCTCAGAGGAGGCCCTCCAGATGTAATGTTTATCCCAGTCATTGGGGAAATGATCAAAAAGCAAACTGAAGATGGCTATCTAGTCACTGAAACCAAGCCACAGCCTGATTGGAAAGGCTTGAAAAAATGTGGAACTTTCCTGGCAAGGGGATGGGAGCAGGTCCAGGAGAAAGTGTACAGATTCCAAGCAAGCGGAACTCACAGGACACAGCTCAGAGTGAAAATGCTGAGTATCTACATGTTAGAGAGGTGTATATATCACATACCTGTCTCTGATAGGAGTCATCTAAAGGTAAGACCGAGAGACAAGGGAGATCTGGGATCTGGGGCAAGGGAGTTGTTTGCCTCTGCTCTGTCTGGATTTTTGGTGGGCTGCAGTCTGGTTGGTGGGTTGGAGTGGGCCTAGGTGTGGCCAGAGGCTCTGACCCAGGACTGATCTTGCCCTTGACACAAAGGACCAGACACTGAGGCCCAGGTCCTCATAGCTCATGGAATCTCAAGAGTGGATAGGATATCAGAATCCCCCAAGCCTTGTCACTATTTGAATCCCCTCAGAATATGGTCACAAAGTGGGCACTTATCCCTGCTCAGCCACTCCCTTTGAGTGGCCATGGTGGGCAGCAAGGAACCAGAGGCCACAACGAGACTCTGAGCAGGCTTTCAGCCCCTCTTGAGCAGATGCCTCCTTGCCCTACCATGACTGGCTGCTGCTGCCTCTCACCTAATGGCCACCTTTGGAATTGGAATTCTTTTCCCCATGAAATGTATATATCAAGCGATAATGGACCCAGATTCACTTTGCACATCTTTCCTTTCAATTTTGTCTCCTCCTCATATTTGAATTTGCAAATGGCTTGCTAATTGGCTTATATATGTAACAACTTTTATGGCTCATCTCAATTCCAGAAGTGGTGGTAAATTGCCAAGTTCTCTGCGAAATTCATGGAAGACGCCCATGTACAAAATCAGGCAGGGGGAGGTAACACCCAGGAATGAGGCTAGAGCTCCAGTGAGGCAGGCAGATGCTCACCAGTTCTTCCAGCAAATTCCTCTGTCATCCCCTATACTACCTGAAAAGAGAAGGCTCACTTATTCTTTTTTCAGATTGCTAGGTATTTTGAGTTGCTTGCCCTCTCCTTGAAACCCACTTTAGAGGGATTAGGGAAGAAACAGGAGGGAAGGGACCTCTTGTTTCTCCTTGCCTGGTTGATTAGGAAACACTCTGTCAAGGGGTGAAGATGCTAAAACTCCAGGGGGATCCAGTAACTCCATTCCTAGGTATACACCTAAAAGAATTGGAAACAGGTGTTCAAACAAATTATACACAATATTCATAGATGTACTATTCACAATAGCCAAAAAGTAGAGCAACCCAAATATCCATCAACTAATGAGTGAATGAACAAAATGTAGTATACTCATACAATAGAATATTATTGTCATAAAAGGATGGAGTTCTGATACATGCTATGATGTGAATGAACCTTGAAAACATTATAAGTAAAAGAAGCCAGACACAGAAAGCCACATATTGTAGGATTCCATTTATATGAAATATCCAGAGCAGAGAAGTCCATAAATAAAGTGGATAAGTGGTTGCCAGGGGCTGGGAAGTAACGGTGGAAGGTGAGTGACTACTAGTTGATATAGAGTTTCCCTTTGGGTTGATGAAAACATTCTGGAACTAGATAGCGGTGATGGTTGCACGACATTGTGAATATACTAAATTCCACTGAATGAATGGTGCACTTTAAGATGACTAAAACAGTGAATTTTACGTTAGATGACTTTGCCTTAATCTGCTTGGGCTGCTAGAACAAAACCATGAACTGGGTGGCTTATAAACAACAGAGATTTATTTCTCAAAGAACTGGAGGCTGGGAAGTCCAAGATCAAGGTGGTGTTGTCTGGTGAGGGCCCCCTTCCTCGTAGGGCCTTCTTGCTGTGTCCTCATAGTGAAAGGCATGAGGGTATCTTTTAGGCCTCTTTCATAAGGGCACTAATCCCATTCCTAACCACCTCTTGGAGGCCCCCCTCTTAATACCATCACCTTGGGGGTTAGAATTTCAACATATGAATTTGGGACGGGGGGCTGGGAAACACAAGTATTCAGATGATAGCAGAATTTTACCTCAATGAAAAACAACAGTCATCCCAGCACTATGAGTGGCTGAAGCAGGAGACTCGCTCGAAGCCAGGAGTTTGAGGCTGCAGTGAGCTATGATCACACCACTGCACTCCAGCCTGGGAGACAGAGCGAGACCCTGTCTTCAAACAAACAAACAAACAAAAACAACAACAAACCCAGAAAGGGGAAAAGGAAGGGAAAGGTGACTCCGGAGCACCTCTCGGAGCTTCATTTCCTCATCTGTAACATGGTGATACTAATGGCCCCCCATTCTGCATCCCTCAGAGGTGACAGGAGTAATACATCAATTAGTGTTACATAAAATGCTTAGCGCACAGTACGCAATAAATGCTAATTGCCTTCTCTCCTATAAAAGTGTCTAAACTATTTGCCCCCTCTATTTCCTTTATTTCTTACAACTGTGGTTTGTGGCTCCAGCCAGACAACCTGTCTTCATGTGGACTTTGCCCAGTCCTTCTTACTGCATGTAGCAGGCTGTCCCACCATCTGGGATGTCCTGCTTCCTGTGTTACAGATCACTGTGGTCCTTGGGTCACTGCCACAGAATCACCTGAGAGCGGATTCCCTGGGGTCTAAGCATTGAATCAGACTCTCTAAAGGTAGTTTGGGGAAGGGGCCTGGGGTCCTGCATTTTTAATAAGCACTTCAGATGATGATCATGCGTATTAAAGTTTGAGACCACTGTTTTAATTTATGTCTTTACCATTTCTTCTAGGAAGTCTGCCCAGATTTCTCCCCCGAGAAGCACTCTGATACTCAGCGTGCTCCTTACCTGTGTCCAAGGTTCTGAGTGTCCAAGGGTCAGATTCACCTTGGGTTCTCCTGGGTGTGCACTCTCCCACTGGACTGGGGAACCCCCAGGAACAGATGTCCGGCTCTCTCTTTCCTCTTGTCACCCTAAGCACAGATCGCCCTGGTTCCTCCTAGTGTGGTAGGTTCTACTGGGATGCTGAAGGAAGTGAGACACTTTAGTTTCAAAGTTCTTAGAATCCTATTCTGTGTACTTCTGCAGATACTTGGGAGAACCTAGGTTCTCTGTCCTCCTACCATTCTATTTCTGACTTTCCCAGACAGCATAGAAATTGCATTACTGTGTGGTATCAGCCTTTACTTTTCCAATCCCATCTTACCCAGGATGCACTAGGTGTGGGCAGGCCCCCACCACACCCTGACAAGTGACCATGGATCCTGGAGCCGGGCCAGAGTCGTCTCTGACTGTCAATGAGCAGGTATCATCTGGGGCAGGAAGAGGTGGGTGGGTGGGGGCGAGGCACTGAGGGTGTGGGCAAGGGAGGAAGACTCCACACAGCCCCTCAGTGTCTCTTACCAAGGTTCATGGTCATGTCACTGGCCCAGAGGTAGTTGCCAGCTAGGATTTCTTAGGGGCTGAGTTTGGAGATTTTAAGCTGTGACTTTGAAAAGTAGAATTAAAATGTACAAACATGTGTAAGTTTATGTGGGGAAAGGTTTGAACGTCAGGTAATTTACTGTTTAGTTTTTCTTCTTGCATGTATGTATAGATATATTCTAATTTTTCAGCAGCGACTATGTCATTTTTAAAAGGAGAAAAGAGATTAACATCTCTTAAAATGTAATCGGAATGAAGTCCCTCATAGGTCAAGTTTGAGTCAGTGAGGAAACTGCTTTTGGGGATTTATTTCACTTCGACTCTCCTAAAGGGTCACATTGTCACTTTTTCCAGCACAGCCTCTGGCTGGATCCGATTTTCGGGCTTAAGGAATGTGTTATGAAAATGGGTTTGGGCACAGGCCAAGTGCAGGGGAGGCCTGACACGAAGCTTCTTAATGTACAGAGTTTGTCTCTGATTCTTGAGTTGCCCAACTGGCAGCATTTCCATGCTGGGGGCACAGAGCAAAGTGCAGGGTGCCCAGCCAGGGGAAGAAGACCATGTGTCCTGAGGCTTGGGGACCGCCCACATCACTTGTGCATGGAGGATCCTCTGGAGGACTGGGCATGCCCACAGCAGAGGGCGTGACTGGAGCCGCAGGCCCAGACACACAGCTCCAGTCCAGGAATGGGGTGGTGTGGAGAGGGAGAGGCCACATCTTCAGGACTCTTCATCCTTGTTTCAGGAAGTTAGCTTGCAGGGAAATCCTGGGCCTTTACCCCAGAGTTTTGGAAATAAAAGTTACTCGGCATTGTGGAGCATTCATTTCGCACCCCTTTATCTTTGGGGAACTTCCAGATGGTTTCAAGAGAAGTAAAAGGGATTTGCTTCCTGGCCCAACTTAAGCTGTGGCTACCGTGTCAGGAGCCCTCATAGTCGCACTCCAATATCCTAGCCACCAAGGGGACATCCTTGCAAGGCTGTGGTACAGGCCACCTACCACTCCCGGACTGAGTCCAAGAGAGGGAGCAAACAGAATTGTCTCCCACGTGGTTTGGCTCTGTGGGACTTTTTCTGGCAGTGTCAGGCCCTTCTCCCTGTCACTAGGGCCTTCTTTCTTCTAGCAGCAGTGTCCCTGCAGTCAGGGAGCTGCAAACTGCCCAGGTTCTGGGATCGTCACAGAGCACACAGCCCTCTGGACAGGAGGTCTGCATCCTGAGGTGCCCTCTCCTCTCTACCCAGCAGGCCCAGAGCTTCTGCCCCAGGGCTGTGCCGGCCCCTCCCGGCAGCAGCATCCCCGTGCTCTGCTTGCAGGTCATCGTGATGTCAGGCCACGAGACCATCCGAGTGCTGGAAGTTGGAGTGGACGCCCAGCTCCCAACTGAGGAGGAGGGCAAAGGACTGGAGGGTGTGGCCACCGAGGGCGCCCAGAGTGGCGGCCCCACTGAAGCCAGCGAAGCCGCCAGTGAAGCTGGGCCAGACAACCCAGACTCCTCTGCAGAGGCAACTGGTACGAGGCCATTGCTCCCACCTGGTATTGCTCCACCAGAGTCCCTTCTGTGATGCCCGGGGAGCCAGCATGTGTCCCTGGGGCCCAGGTGGCCTTAGGGTCTTGTCTTCCTGTCCCCTGAACAGCTTCCGGCCACAGCCTGCACTTCTAGTCAGCTGCCAGGGCTACTCTGCACTCCTTATCCCTGGAACTTTAGTTCTAATTTTAGTCACTTCCAGGCCTAAACTGGAATGGGTCAGGGGTGGTGGAAGGAGATTGGCAGGGCTCGGTTCAGGGGGCTGAATCAACCTCAGAGGGCTCCTAAATCTAGACCAGACCCTCAGGCCCAGCGCAGAGAGGACTGGACCTTCGGGATCCTGCCAGCCTCTCTAGCTCAGTCTTTTTTGTAGTACAGCCGGGAGGTCCCAGGAGCTGAGGATGGGAGGGCATTTTACTTACTTCAGATTAAGGACGAAGATTATTTAGGACTTCACAGAATTTCCGCTTCCTCCTCCCAGCAGATTTATATGTGCTACCCTTCTCCAAAGATGACCACAGGGCATGAACTTGATTCTCCTGCAGATAGCACTGAGACAGCCAGGGCTATTCTAGAGCCTGAACTGTGGTATGACTCACTGCTCTCTGGCCATGGGGCGCCCTTTCATTGACCTTCCCAGGAAGCACTGGGCCTCCTTTGCTGATTCCCCAGAAGACCGCAGTTCATCTCCTCTGGCCTTCTGCTATACGTGCCCCACTTCCCTAGGCTGGAGATCTGGGCTGGTAGAGGTGGGCCAGGAGGAGAAGCCAAGAAGAGAGCAAATGAGAACAGATAAATTTTGAGAAACAGCAACTCCTTAACAAGAAAGCCGCATGACTTCACCTTACTTACTGTACCTGCAAATCAGTGTGCAGATTCTTTGGAACCCTAATAACCCAAGTTATTGTTTTCCCTTTTGAATAAAGGAATGACAAGAGACATGACCATTTTTCCCTAGCCTGGAAATGCTCTGCTTCCATGTTGAGGCCAGGATGGGCATCGCCTGTTCCCAAGGGGCAGTGCCCTAGAGAGCAGGCAGGGAAGACAAGGACTCTACTATGTCCCTGCCACCCTTTCCATTCAGCACAGCCACATCGGTGAATGGGTGGAGCCCCTTTCAGAACATTTGGGAGGTTTCTCAGGTTTATTTGCAGTGCCCCGATCTCCCTTTCCACCCTTTTGTCCAGCTTCCATATCTCATTTCCTCTGGTGCCTCAGTTCTGCTCCTTTTGCAAACCTGCTCTCGGTAATGGATCCTGAATCAATTATTTACACCTTTGCATGAATGTGTACAGCGTGTGCACCTTCTTCCAGAGGTTTGTGTACTTGTAAGCCTTTCACAAAAGCCTTCTTCTCTTTAAAGGAATTTTAGTCGTTGTCAAGCAGGTAAGGGAGGTATTTTGATGGTGCCACCTAAGAAGCTGCCAGCTTAGCTTGATGGAACCTTTTCAGATGTGCAGTAGTAAGAAGGGTTTCCTCTTATTAAAACAAAACAAAACTAAGTAATAGGAAACTTTTTCAGGATGAAAAAAGAATCTAGTGGTTTGTGTCACTCTAAATTACTATCTCGTCTTTGTGACACATATATTATAGCTGTGGCCAAAGGGTAGACTATGTGGTACGACACCACCATATTATTTCGTGTGCCCATTCCCATTGTTGACGTAAGTTCATACACTTGCTTCTGGTTTGGGCCATTGAAAAAACTGTCTGATTTTTCATTCTCATAAATAGTGCTGCTTTGAATGTCTTTGTATTGGTCCTTTAAAATTTTTTTCATATTTTATTTATTTATTTATTTATTAATAGGGGATCTTGCTATGTTGCCCAGTGTGGTCTTGAACTCCTGGGCTCAAACTGTCCTCCCACCTCAGCCCGTCAAGTAGCTGGGATTACAGGCTCACCCTATCCCACCACACCCAGCTTAGAAAACATTTTTTTGTGGTATAGTGCACTAAAATTCCTTTTGAAGAGAAATTAATTATTAACATAGGAGAAAGTCATCACATGGAAAAACACAAAATCTTGCTATCAATGAGAAGAAAAGTAATTGACTTTAAGGTACCATGTGCCTGTTAAGCCAGAAAATAAATAAACGGTGATAAAACCTAAATTGGGTGTTGCTGTGGAGAAATAGGTACATTGCTGAAGTCTGTGTGAATTGGTTTAGTCTCTCTGTACAGTCTAGCAGGAAGCAACAGAAGCTCTAAATGTTTGTAAACCCTTGGACTCCATGGTCCTACTTTGGAAATATGCCCTAATAAAATGAATATTTTATTTCTTCAGATGCTAAGCTTTTATCATTTCTGTTTGTCACATTCCCATTTTCTCATTTTCCTTTTTATGCCTCATTACATTTTGTCCAAAAGGATATTTTTTAAATTTTCATATTTTCAGATTATCCTTCATCTGTGATTATTTTTTTCAATAGTTAGAAATGTATCTTTCCTCCACAGAGGAGATAAACCTTCATTTCATTTCCCTTTGCTATTTTACAAGGCCTTTGTTGCTGGATGCTTGTCTCTTTAATCCTTCAGCTACCTGGGTTTTATTATTATATGCTGTTAACTGTATAGTTCTGGGTTAGTTCGATGCCTTTCTGGATTAAAACACAGGCTAGGACTGCAGGGTTAGATGGAACCCTGAAGGTTATTTGATTCACTGGTTCCCACTCTTGGCTATGTGCCGAATCCCACTCTCGGCGGAGCTTTAAAGAAAAAAAGAGAAAGGAGAGGTATCTGACTGCCACTCCTGGACATTCTGGTTCAGTAGACCTAGATTAGAGCCCAGAAATAAATGCCCAGCAGTGTTAAGAAGCCACTGATCTGGTCCAATATCCCATCACCTACTATCCAGACTCCTTTTAATGTCTCCCCATATATTAAATAATAATCCTTCTCCTTACCATCACGTGGATGTGAAGAGGTTTCCTGGGGGCACCCCAATACCTGAACAAGCCAAGGTAGCAAGAAGAGGCAAAAAGCTCCAGTTCATGGGAAGTTTCTTTAAAAGGTCGCAGAAGCTGCTCATCCTAACTTTAGCCCTCAGGGAATGGCAGAGCAAAGCTGGCTGGCCCGGAGAGCCCCATGATCCTGCAGTGTGGCGAAGACATGTCCAGTTTTCAGGGACTGTTGCTTCCAGGATTTTGCCCTTCAGGAACCCCTGCCCCTTCCCCAAGCCAACACCTACATCCAAAAAGTAGCCTGAAGGTGGAGTGAACAAAGGATTCAGTTGCTGAATGAGCCAAGGACAGCTGCCGCCATCAATTCTAGCTCCTTCCCTCCCTGATGGGTGTGCTTTAGGCCCCTCCACTGATTATGTGACAGGTCCTATAAAGCCAGAAAATGAGGGGCTAATATGCAACTGTGCAGCCTGCATTTTCTTCATCTAGATGTGGGGAGAGGGTGGCTTACCTTCCAGATCTAGTACAGGGCTCCCCAGCCTCCTATTCTCACTACCAGTAGCACCTGGCAAGCTTCGAAGCTGCCTCACGGCCAGGGAAGGAAGTTGGTTTTGGGTTATGCAGAAATGCAATATGGGGCTGAGAGTTACCACTTCAGGCTGCAGACATGACATTCTGCTCTGATGGTCCCTCCACTCACATCCAGCTCACTCCTTGTCCTTCTTTCTCTCAATGCCACATGAAGTGAAGTCACTCCCGGGGATCCCTCCGAGCCCTGCCCCCACCATTGCCACCTTCAGCCAAGCCCCAAGCCAGCCTCAGGCATCGCAGACCCTGACACCACTGGCTGTGCAAGCTGCCCCCCAGGTAAGGGCCACCCTGGGGAGCTGGACAGAGGGCAGTGGGTAGGAGCAAGGCCTGGGACAGCCAGCATGGGGTGGCCATGGGATCTGGGAACTTCATGAGGCAGAACAGGGAAGGGGCTGTGGCTTGAGGGAAGGAATCTCCTACTAAGCACCCCCAGCCTCACCCCTGCCCAGACCAGGCCCATTTGGAAGAGAAGATCTGTGTTTGCCAGGTCATGTCCTGGAGTCCACAAGGACTAGAAATTCCATTAACTCTTTCATGCTGCCAGAGTTTCTGTTTAATGACTAACTGAGTGAATACCCTTGTCAGTTCCTCCAGTGGACGCCTGGAAGAGTTAATGAGTTATTCACAGAGCCCTCATTTAGAGCCAGGGAGCGGCCCCTCAGTGCTATGAGGAGCTGTGAGCAGGCATACAGAGCTCCCGGTGACCTTTCGCCGCATGCACTGATCTCTAAGTCATCGAGTCAGGGATCTCCTCCGCCAGGGCTTCTTGGAGTCCTCTGTGGGCCCTTGACCACCTGATTCCACCAGACTCTGCTCCCTGTTCCCTGGCCATGAAGTGCTGGTCCTGTGGGCAAGGGCCTGGGGAAGGCCTGGGAAGCAGCAGACTGATGGGAGAGGCCTGTGTACCCTACCCACGCCGTGAGCAGGGCCGGGCCTGTCCTGAATTCGGGAGACTCCTCTGAAAGCAGGAGAGTTGGTCCCGGCACCCCCTCAGGTTTGGGCCTCTGGTTAGGGCTTGGCTCCTCCCCGCTCATGTGGCCTTTTCCCTATTGCCCTCAGAATGCTTTGTTTGTGCTCAACTGGGTCTCAGAGACCCAGTGTTTGCGCTGTCAATGTTGATTTTTTACTTTTTCTTTTCTTTTTGAAATCTTGTTTGCTTTTGCAGGTCTTGACTCAGGAAAACTTAGCCACAGTTCTGACAGGAGTTATGGTTCCAGCAGGGGCAGTTACTCAACCTCTTCTTATCCCCATCAGTATTGCAGGTCAAGTGGCTGGTCAGCAGGGGCTGGCCGTGTGGACAATTCCTACAGCAACTGTGGCTGCCCTCCCAGGACTGACCGCTGCTTCTCCTACGGGGGGAATTTTCAAGCCACCTATAGCCGGTCTCCAAGGTAACGGCAACTCTTCCCAGGACTGCACCACCAGGCCCCCTACCACACTACACTACCACCCCTGCACGTTGCCATGTTGGACTCAGAACCCGCAGCCCACCCAGGGTGACAGCCCTGGAGTCTGGATCTGGTGTCTTGGGCATCCAGTCACGGAGCCACTGCACCACCGTGGGACTCTAGGCCATGACACCACGCTGGCCCAGCAGGCATTTCTTACTTCAGCCAACTGTCTGAGACTGCCCCTCTCCCCCAACGCCAGAACTCACCCATGACCAGCTCCTGAGAAGGACTGCAAGAAGATTCAACATCTGGTTCTCGAACCTCCACATCTCCTGGCCCAAGGGAGGGGGGATGAGAGATGTTGGCACGTGCCAGCCCTTCAAGGATCAAGGGAATCGTGGCTGCCTGCTCCCCTCGCCCACTGCCCCAACCCCTCTCAATCTTGTGCCAGATCCCTTAGGACTGGAGCTGCTCTGGGCTGTGGCTAGGCATTTGAGCACCTCTGTCTCTGCCTTGCTCCATAGCAGCTGCCGTGCTGAACACCGCTCTCCCGGCACCGGTACAAGCTGCCCCACCAGTACAGGCCTCCTCGCCGGCCCAATCCCGGCCACCAGGCCAGCCCCAGACGCTGTTCCAGACCCAGCCGCTGCTGCAGACCACACCTGCCATCCTACCGCAGCCCAGTGCTGCCACCGCTGCTGCCCCCACCCCCAAGCCAGTGGACACCCCCCCACAGATCACCGTCCAGCCTGCAGGCTTCGCGTTTAGCCCAGGAATCGTAAGCTGCCGCCCTCACCCAGGGCTGACCAGGGATGGACTGAGTCGGGCCAAGGGTGGAACTGACCTGTCCCACAGTGGAGGACCAGCCCCCCGAATACAGCCCTTTTCCAACACATCAGCAGAGATGGGCTCGCTCTGAGGCCTTCTCCTTACAGCTGCCAGCCCGTCCATCCCAGATAAAAGCAGACAACCCCTGCCAAGAGGGCCGGGAAAATTCTCCAGAACCTGAACCGCTGGACCAGGCTTGGAGGGTGGGATGATGTCTGGGGATTGCAAGCTTGTGAGCCGTCACTAAAGTGCAGCTAGAGGCTTACAGCTCTATGCTGGTGCCCATCCAGTGTAGCTCCTGGCTTGGCAGTGGGAGCTGTTAGATGTGACCAGGATCACATCAGCCTCTCCAGCCTGGCCCTTCTACCCTCCCAGGCCTGTTCCATGACTGTGGCCCCACCCTTCCCTGCTGACCCCTGCATCCCTGGAACCTATTCAGCCGGTGGTCATGGGCCTGCAGCCCACATTCACATCTGCCCACCCCGGTGCCCTCAGCCCTCTTCCCTCTGCCTCGGGCTCTTCTCACCCCCTGGCCTCTGAGCAAGGCTCTTCCTCCACCCACAGATCAGTGCTGCTTCCCTCGGGGGACAGACCCAGATCCTGGGCTCCCTCACCACAACTCCGGTCATTACCAACGCCATTCCCAGCATGCCGGGGCTCAGCAGCCAGCTCCTCACCAATGCTCAGGGACAGGCAAGTGGTCAAAGGCAGGGCTGAGGGGGGCGGACTGTGGAGAAGCTGGCAGGGGATGGCCAGGACTTGGGCTAAGGGTCAGAGAAACTCAGTGTGTCAAGCTGCAGTTCATATCCCGGGCCACAGCTCTCTACCGAGGCTGGAGCCAAGCAGGGGCGTAGCCACCCCCTGCCCTAGAGGCGCTCACTCTAGTTGGGGATTTCATTTATGGAGCACCCACTTTGTGGCCAGGCTTTGTGCTCAGTGCTTTCTCATACATTATCTCATTTTGAGTTCAAATCTATTAGATGGAGATTTTATTCCCATGTTACAGGACAGAAGGCTGAGGTTCAGAGAAATTAAGCCACACAGCTAAAATGTGGCAGAGCAAGGATTTGCATCCAGGTCTCTCTGAATCCACATCCACACCTATTCCTGTTCTACCACAGCTCTGAGGATGGAATAAAGGAAGTAGCCAGCCCCTAGCCTGTGAATCCTTCACTTTAATGATGAGGAAACTGAGGCCAGAGGGAGTTAAGTGATTAGTCTCTCCCCCTGACAGGGTGAGGATTTGGGTTGGGGGTGGAGCTAGACGCTACTCTCACACCTGGGGTCCCTGCCTTATTTCCTGCCAGGTTATTGGAACACTTCCGTGGGTAGTGAACTCAGCTAGCGTGGCGGCCCCAGCACCAGCCCAAAGCCTGCAGGTCCAGGCTGTGACCCCCCAACTGTTGTTGAACGCCCAGGGCCAGGTGATTGCGACCCTGGCCAGCAGCCCCCTGCCTCCGCCCGTGGCTGTCCGGAAGCCAAGCACGCCTGAGTCCCCCGCTAAGAGTGAGGTACAAGGGATGGGGGAGGGGATGGGGGCACAGTCAACACTGTCTGGTATGGGCGGCTCCCTCCAGACTGCCGGGTAGGAAAACATCTTCTGAAACTCCTAGGAGAGCAGGGTACCTCTCCTTAATAATGAGGTGAGATCCCAGAGTAGAAGGCCCATGCGAGTCCACACATGTTCTGCCCAGGGAAACAGCAACCCCCCCCAAGACCCTATGCACACACATCAAAAACAGTATATGTGCCCTAAGAGGCCGGTGCCATTCTAAGAAGGTGGCGGGGAGGAGGTGGTCTAGACTAGGCCTGGATCAGCTCCAGGGTGAACAAACTGCCAGAAAAGCCCTGGAAGGTTTTGTACCCTCTCCCTCTTCACCCCTTCACCCTTCCACTCCTCTACTCTGCACGGTGGCTTTGATTAGTCATTTGTTTGTTTATTCTAGAAGTATTTTTTGAGTGTGTACTATATTCCAAGTACTGAAGACACAAAGATGAATAAGACGTCCTTCCTAACTTTAGACAGCTCAGTGTTGGAAGTAATTAGAAGTGAGCATGATAAAGACTATGATGGGGCATGAATAAGGTGCTTTGGGACCCCAGCGAAGGGAGCTCTTGACAGACTTGGGGGATTAGGCAAGGGTTCACAGATAAAGGACATTGAACTAATATAAAGGGATGAAGCCAGGTGTGGTGTCTAGTCCCAAGCTACTCAAGAGGCTGAAGCAGGAGGCTCTCGTGAGTTGAGGATTTTGAGGCTGTAGTGCACTATGATTGTGCCTGTGAAGAATCACTGCCTTGTCCCTAAAGAAAAAAAGGTAGCCAGCAGGGGTGGGGGGCGATGAATTGGATGTGAGAGTGCTCTAACTTTAGGGAACTGCCACCAAGTATCCAAGTATCACATACTTTTTGCAAGAGCAGTGGTTCTCAAACTCAGAATCACATGCAGGGCTTATTGGGACAAAGATTCTCAGAGTTTCTTATTCAGTAGGTGTGGAGTGGGGCCCAAGAATTTGCATTTCTAAGATCCCAGGTGGTACAGAGGCTAGTGGTTCTCAAATGTAGTATGCTGCTTCCAAGCTTTCAAAATAACCACTTAGCCTTATCTGTAAAATAGAAATTATAAGAGTGCCAACTTCAGAAGGTTATGAATGCTAAAGACATATTACACATGGGCAATTAACACTCTGTTACACAGAAAGCACTTGAAAAATGGCAGTTCTTATTATTACAATTGTTAGGTAGTAGGGAGCTGCTCCAGGGTTTTTAGCAAGAAAATGGCTCATCAGATTTGCATTTTTTAAAAAAAATCCTCCTGTTATTCAGGTGGGGCCAAGAACTGGGCTGTGGTTTGAATCCTTGTCACCTGTTAGAAGGCAGTTTAAACAGTTCTAGCAAGAGACAAGGAGCTCCGAACTAAGCCCTGGGGATGAAGAAGGAATGAACTCGAGGGCTACCATGGGTGGAATCCAGGGAATAGGACCATCTTGGAGAAACTTGCACTTCTGAGAAAGCTTTTTTCAAAAAATCATACTAAAAATACTAATTTCATATATTTATAGCTTCTCTTGATTAAAAATGATTTTTATAAAACTTCCAACATTATGTGTCATATAAGAAGTAAAAATCTCTTCTAATTCCACCTCCAGAGATGAATTCTGTTGATAGCTTGCTTTATATGCTTTAAAATATTTTTTCTGGAAATTCATATGTATTAATATTTTTAATGGTATTATTCTACAAAAACTGGTTTCATCCTACTTTTTTCATTTAATGCAATGACTCAGACCTCAGAGCATTTAAAAGATACACCACATATACCTTATTCTTTTCTTTTTTTTTTGGAGACAGGATCTCGCTCTGTTGCCCGGGCTAGAGTGTGGTGGTGTCATCATAGCTCTCTGTAACCTTAAATCCCTGGGCTCAAACGATCCTCCTGCAATAGCCTCCCGAGTAGCTGGGACTACAGGCACGCACTAACATGCCCAGCTAATTTTTTCTATTTTTTGTAGAGACAGGATCTTGTTATGTTACTCAGGCTGGTCTCAAACTCCTGGCCTCAAGCAATCCTCCTGCCTCAGCCTCCCAAAGTGCTGGATTTTACAGGCGTGAGCCACCATGCCCTGCCACCTTTTTCTTCTTAGTGTCTGCACAGTATCTCATTTGAGAGAGGTCCCAGAGATCATCTAACATTTCCCTATTAACGGACATTTGGGGCCTGGGAGGCTCTAGAACCAGGTTTAGGCTTCTCCTTTGAGAGCAGTTATCCCAAGGTGGGCACTTGCTAGGGCTTTGACCAATCGTACTCAACCTTTCTGAGCCTCTCACCTGCCTGCGTAACAGGTGGCTGTGGGACTCCAGTTTGGTGGGACATGTTGCTGTGCTTATTTAGGATGGTTTGGTCATTATTGTTGGTGGGTGTTAACAAGCAGCTTCTAGACTTGCTTTTTGATAAAGGACAGGTGGGGGTGTCCTGGGTAGGTGAGGATTTCATGCCCATTTTTGCCCTGCCTCTGCTCCACCTAGGGATTCTGACCCCCCCGAGCCTGGCAGGGGGCAGCAAAGGCTTGTTGTCTCTCTTCTTACAGGTGCAGCCCATCCAGCCCACATCAGCCATGCCCCAGCCTGCTGTGGTCATTGCCAGCCCAGCTCCAGCAGCCAAGCCATCTGCCTCTGCTCCCATCCCAATTACCTGCTCAGAGACCCCCACCGTCAGCCAGTTGGTGTCCAGTAAGTGGCTCCTGGAGGAGGAGTATGGAGAAGAGGGGGAGGCATTTATTTGGGTACCCCAACCTCTTCAGATGCTGCTTTCCTTAATAAACTTCCTGGGGCCCAAAGGGGGAGGGCAGAGGCCCAATGCAAGGGGTTGGCTTTCTTATTCCCATTCCTGTTGAGCTGGAGTCTGGGCATGATGATGGTGGAGGCTGCTTAGTTGGCTGTTTGGCTGCTTCTCTGAGAGGCCAAGCCATTGGCTATCTCTGCTGTGGTCTCTCACCTAGTATTTGAGGAATGTGGATGGCCAACAGGTGTGTTTGGGGCCAGACATAGGGAGGATGGGGGAGGGTCAGCAGTTAGAACTGGAAGAACTTGAAAATAGACCCTCACCCCCAGAGGGCCTGGTTCAGGCCTCTTTCTCCCAAGCCTTGCTTCTCTTGGGGACAGGGGTGATGAGTGTCTTAAGGGTGCACAAGCCTTTTGCCAGATGTCCTCACTGCCCCAACCCCACTACTGCACCAGTCCAGACCAATGAACCAGATAAGCGGTGATGATTCCTATCTTACACATTCATCCGTGGTCCCTCTCTCTGGCCTAGAACCACATACTCCAAGTCTGGATGAGGATGGCATCAACTTAGAAGAGATCCGGGAGTTTGCCAAGAACTTTAAGATCCGACGGCTCTCCCTGGGCCTTACACAGACCCAGGTGGGCCAGGCTCTGACGGCGACAGAAGGTCCAGCCTACAGCCAGTCAGCCATCTGCCGGTGAGTAAGGCTGCCCTGGATAGGATCAGGGCCTGCCTGAGTGTCTGGTGCCACTGGGCACTCATGGGGACCCAGGCATCTATCTGGCCACTTTCCATGTTCTCCCTAGCTCCTTCCTTCTTCCAAATAAGGAAAATTGTCCTAAGGGTAGATACGTACAGCTGGGGTAGCCAAACACTGATCCAGTTTTCTGGGGGCTCTGTGAAGTTTATCCTCCAATCCGAAGCATTTATATGGTCTTCTTTGGAGAATCCAAGATCTTAATCCATTTAGGAATCCTGTCGGGAAAGAAGTGCAGCTTATAAAATTAAACAGAGTAGGAACTTCAGTTCTGTCTTGGCTCTCAACTATAACCCCCCATACCCCGTCATGCTCCCATTTCCCCCTCTTATAAGGCATGACTATAAAGTAATATAGCTGATTTTTTTGTGTGCAGCTGACAAACTGGTTTTGGTGCTAGTACCAAAGGAGAGAGTAGTAGAATTTCAAACAAGGATAAGTGCATGGCTCAGGGATGGCCAAAAGGTTTCATCTGCCTGCCAACTCCATTGACTAGACCCAGAGTGACTATTAGAGTGCCTACAATGCCACGTTGAGAGTTCTGCTGCCACATCCAGGCTCAGCCAGAAAGAGTAGCCCAACTTGTTAGTGATCTGCTATGGGAGTGCAATTGCACTCGTGACATCCGGATGTCATCTCAAGATGACAACTCAAAGGCCTTCATTCATTTAGGTGAAAGTTCTGGTATGTTGTTCATAAAGTAGTCGCACTGTTATCATTGCACTACTAATTGAGCTAAGATCATAGAATGGTTTCCCTGTTAGGACCTCGGACAACGGAGAGAGTGAGGAGTCTGGGCTTGGCCGAGCTAGAGGGACCTTGGTGGAAGTGGTGCAGGGGGTCCTGGGTCAGTGTCACCAGCCTTAAGGGGAGCAGCCTTTGAGAATAGTGCTTACACCCAAGTGCCGGGTGTGCTGAAGAAACCGAGGAACTCTCGCTGTCTCTTCCTGGGCATTGGTTGCCTGCAGGTTTGAGAAGCTGGACATCACGCCCAAGAGTGCCCAGAAGCTGAAGCCGGTGCTGGAGAAGTGGTTGAATGAGGCTGAACTCCGGAACCAGGAAGGCCAGCAGAACCTGATGGAGTTTGTGGGAGGTGAGCCCTCCAAGAAACGCAAACGCCGCACCTCCTTCACCCCCCAGGCCATAGAGGCTCTCAATGCCTACTTTGAGAAGAACCCACTGCCCACGGGCCAGGAGATCACTGAGATTGCTAAGGAGCTCAACTATGACCGCGAGGTCGTGCGGGTCTGGTTCTGCAATCGGCGCCAGACGCTCAAGAACACCAGCAAGCTGAACGTCTTTCAGATCCCTTAGGGCTCAGCCCCCAGCCCTGTGTACTAGCACTTTGTACTTTTCCCTTGGCTCCCGGCTGCAGCCACTGCCATGACAACACATGCAGCCGTGCTTGCCCTAGGTCATGAGACTCCACTGTGTGCATGTGTGTCGATGCCTCCCTCTTCTCCCCCACATATCTCACATCATGGGGAGGCCTGAGGAGCCACACGAGAGCTCCAGGCTCTGGGCTGGCCATGCTGAAGAAGGATTTGTGATATCACTTAGAGAAGCACTTTGCTAATATGGTTTCCGAAGGGTGAATTCTGGTTGGGAACCAGAAAGTCCCCAGCTTTGGGGCAGGGCTGTAGCAGCTCCTAAGGCCATTAGCTCTTGCTTTCGATGGCATTCCCTTTCCACCCCTCTTCTCCGTTGTTCCTCTGTGTTAGTGTGGCAGGAATGACACTTCATCCAGTGGAGCCACAGCCCCCTGCTGCCCCCCCTTTGCCTGCAGGCACACTGTGCCCCTGAAAGGACCCAGGAGATAAAATTCAGAAAACTGTGCTGTGCTGCTTAGAAGGTCAGACTCAATGTCTGCCTTGACCTCAAGGTCGGAAGGGTCCCATAGCCCTGGGGCCAGAACATGTAGTCTTCGCTCCCACCTCTCCCTGGTTCCTTTGAGGAAACGGTTGCACTAAAACAACCTGTTCTTTTGTAATCCATGTTGGAAGGAAGCAAGAGTGAACTCTACCTGTCCTGGGCTTGTCCTGGGTCTGCTGCAGGTTGGGAATTTAAAAAATAAGGCCATTTTCCCTGGTTTTAATCTAATCTCTGTCCATAGCATCCCTCCCACCAAAAGAGCGTGGATTAAGGGAATTTGCAGCCTGGAAAATCCCACTACAAGCAGGCAACTCTGGAGAAAAATAATGAAAGGAATGCTGACTTTCTTTTTCTCTTGTCCCCAGAACCACCCCCAACCCAGTACTTCTCAAAAGAAGCAAATTAAACAATAAACCAGACAGCAGGGCTCTCGGGGAAAGGACAATATCCTTAAGAGAGCTGATGATAGCCCAGGAAGGTCTCTTATGGAAGTTGACTTAACTCTAATTTTCTTTGTAACTTTAAGCCTTGGATACTGGAGGAGAAATCTCATTTTTTTCCAGAGTCTTAGACCATGTATTTGTGTAAGCAATCCCCTCAGTGCTCCTCTGAGTCAAGAATATCCCCAGATTAGGATGGGTTTTGCCTTTGGAGGGGGTTGTTATAGTATATTGAGGGTTGGAATCTCATCCAAGCTGCTAAGTGAGTTTCCAGCCTCACTGTAGCTGAACAGCCCCTAAAATTCAGTATGTGACTCCAGGAGGTCAGGAGAGAGCTCAAGAGATTTGTTTAGATGGTCCCGCACTTACTGTGTAGACCATCCCTAAAGGGGTCTAGCACCCCTCCTCTTCACTGCTTTTACCCTTCCAGAGCCTGGTCCCTAGCAGTTGCCCTCCACTGCGCCTTAGTGACTCACCCTGAGGGAGTGACTGCTGGGTGAGGGCACCTCCCCACCTCTAGCCCAGCTTCCTCTGGTGCGCTGTGTTTCCTTTCCCACTTACTACTGGTCACTTCCAGGCCCTGCAATGCCAGTGTGGCCACCCTCTTGGGAGCCTTGCCAGTGAGCAGAGGATAGTTGTGTGCTGAACTGTCACACACACACACACACACACACGCACACACACACATACACATACACACGTCCCACCACGTTTGGGTCGACCAGACCTGCCAGTGTGTGGTAGAGGCGAGGGAGCAGGTGAGCAACTTGCCTGACCCAGCCTCCCAGGAAAGACTATGTCTCCAATGGGAAGGCTCCACGCTCTAGTTTAGGGTTATCAACCTGCCTGAATAAGATGACAAACTCGTGTGGGAGGGGTAGCGTAAACAAGTTTTCAGTAAGAAGAGTTGAAGTACTAGAGTTTGTAAAGGATTCAGTGACTTCCCTTCAATAAATTAAAGAGATGCAGATTTTCATGCTCAAACACTTGCTTTCATGCATGCTTTCTTTTTTGGGAGAGACAAGTGGATCACAGCTGCTACCCTGGGAATAGTACATAATCCAGGGTGTGTCCATGATGGTGGACATGCCGGAGGACACCATCTATTCTGTGTCACGGCAGGAAAAAAAATCATGAACCACTGGCCTAAATTAGGCCTGGCCATGCTTTCTTGGCCCCTCCCTCATCTAAATCTGTCTTCCCAAGGCTGAGCTAGAATTAAACCATCTTCTCTTCCGCTGGAAGGATGGGTTGGTCATTCAGAGGAGCAACATCAGGGGCAGAATGTTTGCAGGCTGAATTCCCCAGCAGAGTGTCCCTGAAGCACACCCAAAGCAGAGCTCACTGGCTTGTGACCTTTGCCCTTGCTCTCCCAGACCCCTGGGAAGCAGCTAGGCCCTGGGCCACTCACCTATGAGGTGGATTTCTTTTTTGTTTTTTGGTAGCATCAGGCTCTGAAGAGAGTTGACATAAATTTTGTTTTGAAAGCATCTCTCTGGACTTAAACCAGAGCTCGGTGGGTCCTTTGCCGTGGAAAGAGAGGAAAATGGACAGAAATGGTTTAACTGTGCATAGTTTTGTTTTAAATGAAAGACCAAAACTTTCTGTGGCCTGGTGAATCACCTGGGGCCTTTGACTCTGCACTAACCATGGCATTTTATCCAGGTGGAGTCCAGGGAATGAATGCGCCCAAATGGACTAAGGAACACACTGGAGTTTGTAATTCGAGATCCTGACATGTTTGTGTTCTTGGAAATCTTGTCACCTTCCTATACCCAGATTTCCTTCCTGCCTTGTAGGCCAGGCTCTGACTGAGGTTCTATCTCCAAGCACGGCAAAGTCTACTGAGGGCTGGAGGGAGGGTGGAGATGGGAGAGGAGAATGGGGGAGAAACACTTGATGTAGTCGTGTGGAATAAACAGTATTTTTTTCTTTTGTACTGTTCTTCTTGTTTCTTGTTCACTTCTCAGGGTGGAGATATAAGGGAACCAGTGTCAGAGGCCAGGGAAGTGGCAGGGAGTGGCTTTTGCTGTCAGCTTGCAACCTGGAAAATCCCAAGGCAAGAGAGCAAGGGTTAGTGCCTTGGATTCCCACTTCAAAAGGCCCTGTTTTGGCCCTCCCACCATGACCTTTCTGGGGGGCACAGGGTCTGCAGGGACAAGAGGTATGTCCTTCCTCTTTGTAGACCACCCTTCTCAACTCCTAGGACCTCAGGTTCTCTACTGTGCCTACTTCCTGGACTGGTCTTCTCTGAGTCCTAAGGACAGACAGACCGTGCTGTTGGTGTGCACACGTAGGTCCAAGAGGTAGCTGCCTTAGTCTTCTCTGGCTGCTTTAACAGAGTACCTTAGACTGGGTGGCTTATAAACAACAGAAATGTATTGCTCACAGTTATGGAGACTGGGAAGTTCAAGATCAAGGTGCCAGCAGATTCGGTGTCTGATAAGGGCCCTCTTCCTCATATACAGGCATCTTTTCACTGTAATCTCACATGATGAAAGGCAAAAAAATCTCCCTTGGACCTTTTTTTATAAAGGCAGTAACCCCATTTGACTTCATCACTTCCCCAAAGGCTCCACCTCTTAATAAAGCTGGCCCTCTATAGCCCCAGGTTCTGCATCTGCAACTGCAGATTGAAAATACAGTATGTAAAAAAAATACAAAGATAAAAAATAATACAAACAGAAAAGACCAATATGGTATAACAACAATTTACACAATATTTACATTGTTTTAGGTATTATAAGTAATCTAGAGATGATTTAAAGTATACAAGAGAATGTATAGATTATATGAAAATACTATGCTGTTTTATATAAGGGACTTGAGCATCCACGGATTTTGGTATTCTGGGGGGTCCTGGAACCAATTCCTTGCGGATACCCAGGAATGACTGTACTGTCACATTGGGGATTAAATTTCAACAAGTGAATTTTGGGGGGACATAAACATTCAGAGCAGCAGTGGCCAACGGGCAGCTGTTTGTTGGAGAGTTGGGTGACAGAGCTTGGATGTGCAGACTGGAGTGTTGACACATGTACATGGGGCTCTTTGCAGTGAGAGCTGGGGAGTGGGAAGAGAAGGCAGCCAATAAGCAGAGGGCTTGGGCTGGGGCACATTCTAGATGGAACTTCAGGAGTCCCAGCAGTCTAACCTCAAACCTGGCCTTCCAGGTCGTTATGAAGGTGTACTCATCAGGATAGGAGGGTAGACCATTGTTAGTTTGAGTTATACTTTATAAAAATGTGGCTTTATGGTAAGCAGGTCTTCATTTGTGTTCTTCCCCAGAACTGCCAGCTGAGCTTAGAGCTGGGAGCACCTCAGTCATGAGGCTTGTCTACCTCTCAGGAGTGGGGTTCATGCCATTTCCCTTACAGGTCCTCCTCTCCCGACACCCACTTGACATTGATGAGGTCTGGGCTACATAATCTAAACTGGTGAGAGTAAGCCATCGCCTTTGGTTCTACGCAGCCAGCATTCCTGAACTGGGCACTGTGCTGGTGTCTGGACCGTGCCCCATCACCCTGCCCCCACTCAGAGGGATAATGAATTTCTAAGACTCTGATGCAAAGCTTAAGAATCAGAGGAGGTTTACAGTACCCTGAGATAATGGAGCAAAAAATCAAATAGAAGTCAGCACTTCCCCCTGCATAGATCTCACAACCCTGATATTACCTATACTCACTGGGCTGTGACTCCTCAGTCCACAGACCAGGGGCTTGCAATAGGTGCTTGATAAATGTCAGATGGATGACTGAATGCATTTCCTACCCCATCCTTCAAGGAAATAATGACAGCTGAGTCACTGACTTCAGACTCCTGGGAGACAGTAAGGATAGGATTCTGCTTAGCTCTGCAGGGTTTGGCCTGTGGAATGTGGGAGTGATGGAATCTGGGCTGCAACTGGCCCTGACCGGAGAAAGAGAGCTCCCAGCAGCTCCCACCAGCAAAGTCAGTGGGAGCTGATAGCTCTGGCTCAGACCAGTTGAGAGTGGTTCCTGGCAGTTGGCCCAGGAAGGCTTTAGAGGATAGGTTTGTGGACAGACTGTATTTTTTATTCCCGGGCCTGGGAAGTTCACTGCACTGTGGAAGGCTGTGAAGGGGGAACTGATCTTTATGCACTGGAGAAGATGCAAGCTGATTTCTGGACTAGAGACGAGAGAAGAGAAGAACCAGAGGATGCTTGGAACTGTGTGGCTATGACAAAAACTGATTTACTTTCTTTCCAACTGCAGGGTCCCTTAGAGAGCCAAACTGGGCCTCGCAGCCTCCCTGGGTGGGCTTCAGGGAGATGTGAAGAGTTAAAGCTAGATGGTCCAATCCTCAAAAATGCCTTCCTGGATGATGGCTTCTTTGCGCAAAAATGCCCGGTAATTGACCCAGGAACCCAGCAACATTAACTTACTTGAGTAATTGAGTGAAAAGGGAAGCTTAGGGGGGTGGATGGGTGCTGACCCAGGGAGCTTGAGTCCCCAAGGCTCTGAGAGAATTGATTTGTCTTATGAGGTAGGCAATACAGGTGGTAAGGTTCCCTTTTTGTCAATAATAATAATAACTAACCTTTCCTGATCACTAGTTGGAGTGCTAGGCACTCTTCTAAGCACTTAACACACACTATCTCAGTTAATTCCTACAGTAATTCAATAAAGTAAGAACAGTCATTATTATCATTTTGCTAATAGGGAATTGAGGCACAGGGAAAATGAAGAATCTACTCAGGGTTGGTTTCTGAGTAGCAGAACCAAAATTTGAACCCAGGTAGGCTGTCTCTAAAGCTTTTGTACTTAGGCTTACCCCAAACAGGATCTGAGAGTTGGGCGGAATCTGGGGTTGCTAACTGTCATGATCTTTCTAGCAGGGTTTCCACATGTTTTCACCTACCAGGGTAGACCCTGCTATGTCCCATCTAAACAGTGTCTGGGTTCAGGACCTAATCTAAGTAAATGAACCTTTCTTAATGATCCTTGACTTTATCCAACAAGACAGAATACTGAATTTGGAGTTCTGTGCCACAGGTGATCTGATTAACTGGTTTTATTTATTATGTCTAGTAGGAGCCATGATTTTTATTGTGGGATAAACTTACAGGTGCAAAAATTTGGTCTATGATGAGTGGTGCTCGATTTCTAGGTGCATACCTAGTGGTCTTTTCTTGGAGGCAGGGCCCCCAGGAATGCCTGTTTCCAATCCTGACACTCCAATTTCACTTTTAGTTACATTGGGGAAGGGAGAGGAAAGGAAAAGTCCACTCCTCCAGTCACAGAATTCCATGGGTAAACAGTCTGTAAAATCTTCTTTCCTGAGGGGGACTGGGCTCAAGGTATAATTCTCCAGGCTGACCTGCATTCCACTTGGGGGAACCAAGGCTTAGGAGTTGCCTCTCATTTCACTTGTTTATTTTAGAAATAATAAATGGTAAGGAAGACCTTTGTGAAATCTTCCTTTTGGTTGGGAATTTTTTTTTTTTTTGAGACAGAGTCTCATTCTGTTGCCCGGGCTAGAGTGCCGTGGCTTCAGCCTAGCTCACAGCAACCTCAAACTCCTGGGCTCAAGCAATCCTTCTACCTCAGCATCCCGAGTAGCTGAGACTACAGGCATGCGCCACTATGCCTGGCTAATTTTTTCTATATATATATATTTTTAGTTGTCCAGATCATTTCTTTCTATTTTTAGTAGAGACGGGGTCTCACTCTTGTTCAGACTGGTCTCAAACTCCTGACCTTGAGCGATCCACCCTCCTCGGCCTCCCAGAGTGCTAGGATTACAAGCGTAAGCCACCACGCCCAGCCTGGTTTGGAATTTAAACTTAGGCTTAAGTATTTCCCAGAAGTACATGTCTGTCTTTTTCTAAGTATTTTGGCTCCATGATATTCCTGGATATGGCACAGTTATCTCTTCCAAATATTTGACTACTTTTTTTTTTCAAACCATTCCTTTTGGACTATTCTTCAGTGGATGAGAAAACATGCTTTGTCCAATATGCCTTCATGGGCACAATTTCTGAAAATTCAATATTCTCACTTCCACAGGTTTCAAAACTCATCTCTGAAAGGAAGTATAGGTAAGAAGCAGATTCCTCTTAGGTTATAACCATCCACAGACTCGGTGTAGCAGCATGCCCAGATGGCGGGGTCAGTCAGACATCACCATTCTCAAGCTGGGTGGCCTTGGACAAGCCATTTATTTTTTCTAAGCCTCAGTTTCCTTACTTATGAAATGGACCTAATAACCTTCCTTACAGGAGTGAGTGAAGATGAAATGAGATAATAGGGCCAGGTGTGGTGGCTCACACCTGTAATCCTAGCACTCTGGGAGGCCAAGGCCGGAGGATCCCCGGAGGATCGCTGGAGGTCAGGAGTTCGAGACCAGCCTGAGCAAGAGCGAGACCCCCATCTCTACTAAAAATAGAAGGAAATTAGCCAGACAACTAAAAATCTATATAGAAAAAATTAGCTGGGTGTGGTGGCTCATGCCTGTAGTCTTAGCTACTCGGGGGGCTGAGGCAGAAGGATTGCTTGAGCCCAGGAGTTTGAGGTTGCTGTGAGCTGGGCTTACGCCACAGCACTCCAGCCTGGGCAACAGAGCAAGAATCTGTCTCAAAAAAAAAGAAATGAGATAATAAACCTAAAGCACTTAGTCTTTAGGGGTTGGCACTTAGGAAGGGCTCAGTAAATATGAGCCTATCATTATTAATAGCTATTATTTGCTCTGTACGTGTACAGTTCCTAGAACTGTACCACCAGCAGGGAGGCATTACTGTAGGCAAAGCCCAGCTACCACAATCAGGGAGCTGGACTGGAGTTCCTGATTTAGCTGCTAATTTATGTAATATTTGTTATATACTCAAGAATAAAATTTTTGGTTATAAAGTCTAATGATAGAGCAATCACTCATGCATCTACTACCCAACTTATATAAACTATTATAACTACTGAAGTTACTTTTCGGTTCCTCTGCTAGCCCTTCCCCCGTCTTTCCTTAGATGAGACTACAACTTAGAATTGTGTTTATTATTGCATACTTTTTTAAAGGAGTATATGTGGCCGAGCGCGGTGGCTCACGCCTGTAATCCTAGCACTCTGGGAGGCCGAGGCGGGTGGATCGCTCAAGGTCAGGAGTTCTAGACCAGCCTGGGCAAGAATGAGACCCCATCTCTACCAAAAAATAGAAAGAAATTATCTGGACAACTAAAATATATATATATATATATATATGTATATATATATATATATATATATATATAGAAAAAATTAGTCGGGCATGGTGGCGCATGCCTGTAGTCCCAGTTACTCGGGAGGCTGAGGCAGAAGGATTGCTTGAGCCCAGGAGTTTGAGGTTGCTGTGAGCTAGGCTGACGCCATGGCACTCACTCTAGCCCGGGCAACAAAGCAAGACTCTGTTTCAAAAAAAAAAAAAAAAGGAGTATATGTACAGTTGACCCTTGAACAATGTGAGGATTGGTGTACTGACCCTCTGTGTGGTTGAAAATCCATAAATAACTTTTTTTCTTGAGACAGAGTCTCATTCTGTTGCCCAGGCTTAAGTGCCATGGTGTCAGCCTAGCTCAGAGAAACCTCAAACTCCTGGGCTCAAGGGATCCTCCTGTCTCAACCTCCTGAGTAGCTGGGACTACAGGTGCATGCCACCACACTCGGCTAATTTTTTTTTCTCTATTTTTAATTGCTTGGCTAATTTTTTCTATTTTTAGTAGAGACATGGTCTTGCTCTTGCTCAGGCTGGTCTCCAACTCCTGACCTTGAGTGATCCACCCGCCTCGGCCTCCCAGAGTGCTAGGATTACAGGCGTGAGCCATCATGCCCGGCCTGAATAACTTTTGACTCCTCCAAAATTTAACTATTAACAGCCTACCGCTGATTGGAAACCTACTGATAACAAATAGTTGATTAATGTATATTTTCTATTTTATATGTATTATATGCTGTGCTCCTTTAGAGAAAAAAATGTTAAGAAAATCATAAGGAAAATATATTTACTATACATTAAATGGAGTTGGGCATCACAAAACTCTTCATATTCATCATTTTCATGTTGATGAAGAGGAGGAGGAAGAGGAGGGGTTGGTCTTGCTGTCTCACGGGTGGCATAGGCATAAGAAAATTTGCAAATAAGTGGACCTGTGCATTTCAAACCTGTGTTGTTCAGAGTCAACTGCATATTTCCCAAAATGATAAATTGCTTAATTTTGCTGTTTTTTGAGCTTTATAAAGTGATACTACACCATATGAGGACTTTTGCATTTCCCCTCTCAATTCTAAGACTGATTTATTCATGCGGTTGAGGGTAGCTTTATTCATTTGCACTGCTGTATAATATTCTATTCCACTCCAATTCATCCATTCTGTTGTTGGTAGGCAATTGTTTTCTTCTTTTTTGCTACTACATATGGCGCAAGTCTCCTGGTATGTGCAAGAGTTTCTATAGGACATATAAGTGGAAAAGAGTTGCAGAAGCACAAGATAATTTTCAAGATACTTTCTAAAAAGTATCCTGTTTGATTTTGACCATTCTATCCTTTCTGAGTCTCAAATTCCTCATATTAAAAAACAAAACAAAGCTGGGTACAGTGGGACATGCCTGCAATCCCAGCTACTCAGGAGGCTGAGGCAGGAGATCACCTGAGCACAGGAGTTTGAGATCAGCCTGGGCAACATAGTGAAGCCTCATTTCAAAAGAAAGAAACAAACAAAACAAAAAATTTTTTGAACATTAAATGAGACAATGTATATGTAAGTTCTACTGTAACATATCATACAATGTAAATTAATGTTATTAAAATAGGATAATAATATTGACTCAACAGAGAAGCAGAAGTGTACTAGTTAGTGGGAGACTGGAGTTAACATTTATTGAATCACTACTATTTTTGTTTGCATTTTGGCACCTCATTTAATCCTCCTCCTTTTAGGAGGAGGTATTATTTTCACAAATTTATGGATTGAAATACTAAGGCTCAGAGATGTAAAGTTACTTGCCGAAGCTTAATACAGCTAGTCATGGAACTGTTGTTCAAACAAAGCATAGTTAGTTCTACCTAATAGGTGTTTTAAAATACCTGGGGTACGATGCTGTACAAAGGATCTCCAAATGACATCTCTCTTTTAGTCTCTGAGCTCAGGACCCATTCCTTCACTCACAGACACACATTTTGAGATAAAACGGGCTCTTACCAAGGTAAGAAAACAGGTTTAAGCCAAGAGCTCTCAGAGGGACGCCTATGGCTGAAACTGGGGCATGCTATCAACTTCAGGTCAACCTCTTTCCTTTCTCCTCCTTCATTCTCTTATTCCTCTTTCTTTCCTTTTTAAATTCAGTAAGTATGTTTTTTAAAGTTCTACTGATTGCAGAACTATATCTGCAGATATATAGAACAGAAGCTTGAAAAAGATCTGTTTTCTATTCTTTAGATCAGTCTAGTGAGAGAAGTAGATACATACAAAAACATAATTCAAGGCTCATTTTTAAAAATTCAGTAATGGATTACAACAGTGAACCAATACTTTTACATACAGGCAATGTCCTGCAGTGAAAAATGCCAGGCTTTGGAATCAGCTCTGAAGTTGGCATGCCAATTTAGCTCTGGCCAATTTAAGCCCTTAGCTTTGTCTCCTTAGTGGTAAAATGAGAGTCATTATACTTCTTAGAATTATGATTCTAATTACAAGATTGTCTTGACGACTACTGATAATACAATAAAGCTCCTAGCAGTAGTTGATACTTAACACAATGGCCATTAATACTTAATCCTCAGGGGAAGGTAGAGCAGGTATGGTTATCCCTACATACAAATGAGGAGGCTAAATCTCAGATTAGCAATAATTCTTAAGTCACCAAACCAGTAAAGAAGTGAAAACGCCAGGCCAAATTTATTTTCAGATCTTCTAAATCTTCAGATCTTCCAACACCTCCCTCCCCCAACAACCTTTTAAAAAAACACACTTTTACCTACTTCATGCTTTCCCGTTCAAAAGCACTACGGAGAATGCGGAAGATAAGATGAATATCGAGGGATGTGGGACTTAAGCAGGGTCTTGACCTCTGCAGAGGTGAGTTTAAGGAGACAGGAGGAGGAGGAGCAAACGCGCGCATGTAGGGAGCGTTCGGAAAACCGTCCAAGAGTCCACCTGCGGTGGAGAGGATTCGGTAAGGCCACAAGGAGAGCTCCTCCCACGCCCCAGAGCGCTGACTTGGTACACAGCAGGTGCCAAACCTCAGCTAGCCACACTGAGGCGTTTAAACCGCGACGCACGCCAGGTCCTGTCTGCGATCGCCCAACCCATCTCCGGGGGCGGGGAGCCGTGGCGTACCTAGCCTATCATCGCTGCCGAGGCCGACGAAGTCTCTTGTTCATTGGCGACCGCCAAGGTGACGTCATGTTCGTCGGGCCAGCGAAGGAAGAGGGCGCCATGATTGGTTGGTGCTGGGGCGGCGGGCGGTGGAAGAGCCTGGCGAGTCTGTGTTTCAAGCCTATGCTGGACTTTCTCCTTCCAGGTTTCCAGGCCGTGGGGGGCTACAGAGGGCGGGGAGTCGGCTCAGCGGAAACTTGGATTTGGTTCTGAGAGTGGTGGGGTTGAAAAGGGGTGACCGGAAGTGACTTTGGGACTGACCGGAAACGAGGCCTGGAGGAGAAAGACAGAGCGGGTCTCGGGAGGGAGGGGGCTTCCAGCAAAAGGGGGCGGGGGAAAAGGTGCTAAAGCAGCGTGGTAGCGCCCGGGCGGCGTCCTACCGCTGTCGCTGGTAGTCTGGAAAGCAGCGAACAATCACCACTAGCTAAAGGGGATAGCCCAAGGAGTGGAAGTGCGGGAGTCCAGAGCTGCCTCTGGAAAGTCTGGAATAGTTGAGCAAAAGGGGCCTCACGTTCTTGAGAGCAGGATAGGAGGGATTTTTGGAAGCCAGAACAGCCAAGAGCGAGGAACCAAGAGTACGAGAGATTAGTTGTGCGGGCAGTGCTGATCGGACTTGGGGGTGGCTGGTGGGCACTGCGTGAGAGATCTTGGTTTGGAGTTTTCTACTGTCTTGCCCCTGTTGGGTAGAATCACGCTCCGCGCCTTTGTACAAGAAACGGCGTCTCCTGGGGCAAGGAAGGAGCCAGGATGGCCTGGGCTCTGAAGCTGCCTCTGGCCGATGAAGTGATTGAATCTGGGCTGGTGCAGGACTTTGATGCTAGCCTGTCCGGGATCGGCCAGGAATTGGGTGCTGGTGCCTATAGCATGAGGTGAGTGAGATTTTCCCCAGACCCTACACGTTCTTAGTAACAAAAGCAGGATAGAGAATAAGAAAGGGGTGGGGAAGAGAAGGTGCATAGAGTTTGGAAAGCTGTCTGCGGTTGGGAAAAGGGACTTATTCTTTTGTTGCTTTGGGTACTGAATGTTGTGGAAGAAACGGAAAAAGAGATTATAGACAATGTGAAGTCTGTGCAGGATCGGTGGAAGAAGGAAGAATGGACCTTGATTGGCAACCAGATGAATATTGAGAGGCTTTGTGCCAATATGGGAGACTTGGAGACTGATAGTGTATATGCAAGTAGCTTTATGTGAGGAAGGGGTTATATTTAGCATATGACGGATGTCTAGGGAGCTGGGGAGTTGGGAGCTGGGGCTTAATGATGAATGTTGGTTGGTTGCTTGTTGGAAAGAAATGAGAGACCTGTACACCGCTGTATCTTCGCTGGCCTGCCTTAAGGCTTTACTTAATTCTAGGGTTTCTGACTTTTGAAACATAAGCCTTGAAAGTGGCAAAGAGAACTTTTAGCTACTTCTGGATCTTTCATGTATCAAGCTAATTGTTTTTTTTTTGTTTGTTTGTTTTTTTGAGACAAAGTCTCACTCTGTTGCCCTAAGTAGAGTGCTGTGGCGTCAGCCTAGCTCACAGCAACCTCACACTCCTGGGCTCAAGTGATTCTCAGCCTCCCCAGTAGCTGAGAGACTACAGGCGAGTGCCACCACGCCCCGGCTAATTTTTCTATTTTTAGTAGAGACAGAGTCTTGCTTGCTGAGGCTGGTCTCGAACTCCTGAGCTCAAGTGATCCTCCTGCCTCAGCCTCCCAGAGTGCTAGGATTACAGGCGTGAGCAACCATGCCCAGCCTCAAGCTAATTGTTGATAACAGAGTAAAAATTTCCTTTGATAGCTGCATTGCTGCCTATGTAACTTATTTTTATGCATTGGCTACTCATTCCCCCAGTATAGTTTGTTTCATTTATAGATGTGCAAGAATCATGTGTGGAAATGTTGAAACATCTGCATTTTCAAGTTAGACGGGACTGTAATTGGGTTTCCTAATGCATTATAAGACTTACTCTAAATAAATTAGTCAAGAGACTAGGATTTAACACTTTAATTGAATTCATGAGTTTATAGGGGAAAGATCCTTTTTATGGGGAAAGTGGACAAAGTTTTCAACCTGCTAGTGAGATCCTTTAAAAGTTATGTAAAGTTCCTTTCTTTATCTCTGCTAATTCAAAGTGGACTTTCCTTACTGCAGTAAAATTATGAGTTAGAACTTAATATGTAAGCATTTTCAGGAATCTTTGCTTACAGTTAGAATAATAAAGGCTATCCTTGTCCAAATATTTTAGTGATTTTCAGGGAAATTTGAATTCTATCATGGAATATTCTTAGTCATGAGAAATTGAAATTTAATCGTAGTTTTGCCTGTCCTTGTTTACTTAAGTCTGTCCATAAAAATAGAGATTAATTTGGTCTGAGAGTAAATGCCCTGACCCCGAACTTTCATAGTAGTATCTGACATGATATTTGGTAATTTTTTGTTCTTTTTTTTTGAGACAGGGTCTTGCTCTGTATCCCAGGGTAGAGTGTGGTGGCCTCATCATAGCTCATTACAAACTCAAACTCTTGGGCTCAAGCGATCCTCCTGCCTCAGCCTCCTAAGTAGCTGGGCCACCATGCTCGGCTGGTTTTTTCTATTTTTTTGTAGAGATGGCATCTTGCTCTTGCTCAGGCTAGTCTCAAACTCCTGGCCTCAAGCAATGCTCCCACCTCAGCTTCCCAAAGTGCTAGGATTATAGGCGTGAGCCACCTCGCCTGGCCAATATTTGATAATTTTTATGGTGTTGTTTATGTAAAGATTACCACGCAAAAAGTTTGATTCTGCTTAGGTTACCAGAGTTTAGGATGGAAATAATTGAATATAACTGTACTCGTTATAAAAAATAGTTAATATCATCAGCAAATATTTGTTCATCTACTATGTGTACTACTATATGCTCTTGATACCATGTGACATTTTAGTGCTTTCCAAATCTGTGTGGTCTTCACAGATATTAGAATGGCTTGTATATTTCCACATTTAGAATTTTTTTTTCCAACATCAAATCCACAATAGTTTTCAAACATCACTTTGTTTTCTTGAGAGCACAAGTTGCCAAAATTTTAAATACTTCTTCCTTTGCTTTTTTTTTTCTGAGACAGAGTCTTGCTCTGTTGCCCGGGCTAGAGTGCCGTGGCATCAGCCTAGCTCACAGCAACCTCAAACTCCTGGGCTCAAGCCGTCCTTCTGCCTCAGCTTCCCGAGTAGCTGGGACTATAGACATGCGCCACCATGCCCGGCTAATTTTTTTCTATATATTTTTAGTTGTCCAGCTAATTTCCTTCTATTTTTAGTAGAGATGGGGTCTTGCTCTTGCTCAGGCTGGTCTTGAACTCCTGACCTTGAGCGATCCACCCACCTTGGCCTCCCAGAATGCTAGGATTACAGGCGTGAGCCACCACGCCAGGCCTTCCTTTGCTTTTTTTACCTTCCTTTTTTTCATGTATTATGTACTTGTCACTATTCTTTTCACTCTTAGATACATTTAATCTTTTGCTTTAGTATGTGTCAATTAGATATTGGTTCTCAAACTTTAGTATTCACAAGAGTCATCTGGAGTGCTTATTAAAAATACAGTTTATAGGGTCCCATCTTCAGTGATTGTCTGGGGCACAGACCAGAAATAAGATTTTTAAAACAAGTTCTCCTACATGATTTTTTTTTTTTTTTTGAGACAGAATCTCACTTTCTTGCCTGGGCTAGAGTGCCGTGGCATCATCCTAGCTCGCAGCAACCTCAAACTCCTGGGCTCAAGCGATCCTCCTGCTTCAGCCTCCCAGGTAGCTGGGACTATAGGCATGCGACACCATGCCCGGCTAATTTTTTCTGTTTTTAGTCGTTTGGCCAATTTATTTCTATTTTTGGTAGAGACGACGGGGTCTTGCTCTTGCTCAGGCTGGTCTCCAACTCCTGAGCTCAAAGGATCTGCCCTCCTCGGCCTCCCAGAGTGCTAGGATTACAGGCGTGAGCCACCATGTGCAGCCCCCTACATGATTTTGATGCAGGTAATCCAGGGACTACATTTGGAGAAACACTACATAGAGGAGTTTGTATACATAAAGACAGTGATTCTTTGCTCTTCTTGTTTCTCCTTTTAATAAGAACTTGTGATCTTTTTGTACCACTCTCTACCAATAATCTTTGCCAACTGGTTCTAAGAGTCTATGGTGGCTGGGCGAGTTGGGTGATGTCTGTAATTCTAGCACTTTGCGAGGCCAAGATGCGAGGATTGCTTGAGACCAGGAGTTTGAGACCAGCCTGAGCAAGAGCGAGACCCTGTCTATACAAAAAATAGAAAAATTAGCCAGACATGGTGGTGTGGGCCTGTAGTCCCAGCTATTCGGGAGGCTGAGGCAGGAGGATTGCTTGAGCCCAGGAGTTGGAGGTTTCAGTGAGCTATGATGACCCCGCTGCACTCTAGTCCAGGTGACAGAGCGAGGCCCTGTCTTAAAGAAAAGAAAAGAAAAAATCGATGGATCAGTCTTTCTTATTATACCTTTATTAGGGAAAATGTTCTCTTTGACAAGCAATTTGTTTTGTAGAATATTTTCCCTAACGTATTTGTTTTACCCTAGTTCACTTGTTTTCTGCTGCATCTTATAATCGTTTCATCTCCAGATCCTATTGATTTATATTTTAAAAGATTCATCTTTATTACATTTGTTTAATGTTCTTTTCATAAGTGGACCTCTGATATTATCCTTACTTTTTTCTTGTATTTTTATACGTGGCACAAACTTTTTGTTTTGTTTTGTTATGTTTTTTTTGAGACAGAGTCTCACTGTGTTGCCCGGGCTAGAGTGCCGTGGCGTCAGCCTAGCTCACAGCAACCTCACACTCCTGGGCTCAAGGGATCCTCCTGTCTCAGCCTCTCGAATAGCTGGGACTAGAGGCATGCGCCACCATGCCCGGCTAATTTTTTTTCTGTATATTTTTAGTTGTCCAATTAATTTCTTTCTATTTTGAGTAGAGACGGGGTCTTGCTCTTGCTCAGGCTGGTTTCGTACTCCTGAGCTCAAACAATCCATCCGCCTCGGCCTCCCAGAGAGCTAGGATTACAGGCGTGAGCCACCACACCCGGCCGACACAAACTTTTTATAGTAAAAGTAAAAGATCTGTAGCCAGGATGACCTTTATTTTATTATTGTTGTTGTTATTTTTTTGAGCATCTAGGTGCAGATGGGTGGAGGCTGAAAAAGGTGTCCACCCAAGATCACCTTTAAGAAAAAAAAAGAAAAGGGGATTCCTTGAGAACATTAGGGTGAGTGAAAGAAGCCAGTCATAAAAGACCACCAAACATACCATTCCACTTCTATGACATGTCCGATATAGGCAAATCTGTAGAAAAAGAAAATAGATGAGTGGTTGTTGACTAGAGCTGTGGGGGAGAAAGGAATGGGAAGTGACTGCCAACAGATATGGGGTTTCTTTTTTTTTGGAGCCAGAGTCTCACTCTGTTGTCCGGGCTAGAGTGCAGTGATGTCAGCCTAGCTCACAGCAACCTCAAACTCTTGGGCTCAGTGGGACTACAGACATGTGCCACCATACTCGGCTAATTTTTTTATATTTTTAGAAGAGAAGGGGGTCTCTTGCTCAGGCTGGTCTTGAACTCCTGAGCTCAAGCAATCCTCCTGCCTCAGCCTCCCGAGTAGCTGGGACTACAGGCATGTGCCACTATGCCTGGCTAATTTTTTCTATATATATATTTTTAGTTGTCCAGCTAATTTCTTTCTATTTTTAGTAGAGACGGGGTCTCGCTCTTGCTCAGGCTGGTCTCAAACTCCTGACATTGAACGATCCACCTGCTTTGGCCTCACAGAGTGCTAGGATTACAGGCGTGAGCCACCCCTCCTGGCCTCTTTCTGTTCTTAGTAGAGATGGGTCTCGTTCTTGCTGAGGCTGGTGTGGAACTCCTGACCTCAAGCGAACCTCCAGCCTTGGTCTCCCAGGGTGCTAGGATTACAGGCTTGAGCTACCACGCCCAGCCCTGAATTGTGTAGTTTAAATGGGTAAATTGTATGGTATGTGAATTATATCTTAATAGAGTTATAGAAGAAAATGAGTAAAAGAAATTAAATTTTGTGTTTAAAAAGCTTTTTTTCCTTTCTCTTTTTTCATTTTTTTGAAGTTGAGGTTGAATTCACATAACAGAAAATTAACCATTTTAAAGTGAACAATTCACTGGCATTTAGTATGATGACAATGTTGTGCAACCAGCACCCCTATCTAGTTTCAAAATGTTTTCATCACCCCAAAATAAAACCCCCTACCCATTAAGCAATTGCTTCCCATTCCCCCTTTCCCTGGTAAGCACCAGTCTTCATTCTGTCTCTGTGGATTTACCCATTCTGGATATTTTATAAAAATGGCATCATATAGTATGTGATCTTTCATGTTTGGCTTCTTTCACTTAACTTTTTTCGGGATTCATTCACATTGTAGCATATTTCACTACTTCAATATTTCATTCTTTTTTATGTCTGACTAATGCAGCTTTTTGTATGTATACACCACAATTTGTTTATTTACCCATTGATGGACATTTGGGTTGTTTCCACCTTTTGCTATTATGAATAATGCTTATATAACATTATGTTTATAAAACAAACGACCACAAAATATTTGTAAACATTCATGGAAAAGTTTCTGTGTAGACATATGTTTTCATTTCTCTTGGGTGCATACTTAGGGTTGGCATTGCTGGGTCATATGTTAATTCTGTGTTTATAGCTGGGTGCAGTGGCTCATGCCTGTAATCCTAGCCCTTTGGGAGGCTGAGTCAAGGGGACTGCTTTAGGCCAGGAGTTGGGGAACAGCCTAGGTAACATAGTGAGACTCCTGTCTCTACAAAAAATAAGAAAACTTAGTTGGGCATGGTGGTCCATGCCTGTAGTCACAACTACCTGGGAGGCTGAGGCAGAAGGACTGACTGCTTGAGCCCAGGAGTTTGAGGTTGCAGTGAGCTGTGATCCTGCCACTGCACTCCAGCCTGGGCAACAGAGCAAGACCTTGTCTCCAAAATAAATAAATTAAAAAGAATCAATCAATCAATCAATCTGTGTTTACCTTTTTGAAGAACCACCAAACTGTTTTACGTGGCAACTGAACTATTTTTACGCACAACATTGTACAGGGTTACTGTTTCTCCACATTTTCGCCAATGCTTGTTATTCTCCATTAAAAAAAATTTTTGTACAGACATCCTAGTGCTATGAATTAGTATTTCATTGTGGTTTTGATTTGCATTTCCTTAATGACCAATGATATTGAACATCTTTTCACGTCCTTGTTGGCCATTGGTATACATTCTTTGCAGAAGTATCTGTTCAAGTCCTTTGCCCAGTTTTTAATTGGGTTGTTGCCATTTTGCTGTTGAGTTGTTTCCTGCCCCACCCCCAAGATCTGCTGTTGAGTTTTAAGAGTTCTTTATATATTCTGGATAGTACACCTTTACCAGCTTTACCAGATACAGGTACACCTCGTTTTATTGCACTTCACTTTATTGTACCTCACAGATACTGTGTTTTTACAAATTGAAAGTTTTTGGCAACCTTGTGTCCAGCAAGTCTGTGGGTGCCATTTCTCCAACAGCATATGTTCACTTCCTGTCTCTGTGTCCCATTTTGATAATTCTCACAATATTTCAAAACTTTTTCATTATTATTAAGATCTGTTATGGTGATCTGTGGTCAGTGATCTTTGATGTTACTATTTTAATTTTGGTGCCAAGAACCATACCTATATGACAGCAAACGTAATTGATAAATGTGTGTCTTCTAACTGCTCCACCAACCTGGCCATTCCCCCATCTCTTTCCTTCTCCTTGGGCCTCCTGATTCCCTAAGACACAATATTGAAATTAGGCCAGTTAATAACCCTGTAACAGCCTCAAAGTGTTCAAGTGAAAAGAAGAGGCACATGTGTCTCACTTTAAATTAAAAAATAGACATGATTAAGCTCAGTGAGGAAGGCATGTTGACATCCCAGGCAGGCCAAGAGCTAGGTCTCTTATGCCAGTTAGCGTAGTCGTGATTGCAAAGGAAAAGTTCTTGAAGGAAATTAACACTGCTACTCCAGTGAACATATGAATGTTAAGAAAGTGAAATATCCTTATTACTGATATTGAGAAAGTCTTAGTGGTCTGGATAGAAGATCAAACCAGCCACAAGATTCCCTAAGCCAAAGCCTAATCCAGAGCAAGACTCTAACTCTCTTCAATTCTGTAAAGGCCAGCAGAGGTAAGGAAGCTGCTGAGGAGAAGGTTGAAGCTAGCAGAGGTTGGTTTAGGAGGCTTAAGGAAAAAAACTGTCTTCATAACATCAAAGTACAAGGTGAAGCAGCAGGTGCTGCTGTAGTATTAGAAGCTGCAGCAGGTTATCCAGAAGGTCTAGCTAAGATCATTGATGAAGGTGGCTGCACTAAACAACAGATCTTCAATGTAGATGAAACAGTGAAATAGTCTTCTATTAGAAGAAGATGGCATTTAGGACTTTCAGAGGTAGAGAGGAGAAGTCAATGCCTGGTTTCAAAGCTTCAAAGGACAGGCTGACTTGTTGTTAGGGGCTAATGACGCTGGTGACTTTAAGTTGAAGCCACTGCTCATTTCCCATTCAGAAAATCCCAGGGCCTTTAAGAATTATGCTATATCTACTCTGCGTGTGCTCTTATCAATGGACCAACAAAGCCTGGACGACAGCATGTCTGTTTTTAGCATGGTTTACTGAATATTTTAAGCACACTACTGAGATCTACTTTTCAGAAAAAAAGATTCCTTTCAAAATATTACTGCTCATCAACAATGCACTTGCTTACCCAAGAGCTTAGATGGAGATGTTCAAGGAGATTAATATTGTTTTCATGATTAACACAACATCCATTCTGCAGTCCAAGAATCTAGGAGTCATTTTGACTTAAGTCTTATTATTAAAGAAATACATTGTTTAAGACTATAGCTGCTGTAGACAGTGATTCTTGTGATGGATCTGGGCAATGTAAACTGAAAACCTTCTGGAAAGAATTCACCATTAACATTAGTGATTCATGGGAGGAGGTCAAATTATCAACATTAACAAGCGTTTGGAAGAAGTGGATTCCAACCTTCACGGATGACTTTGTGGAGTTCAAGACTTCAGTGCAAGAAGTAACTGGAGACATGATGGAAATAGCAAGAAAACTAGAATTAGAAGTGAAGCCTGAAAATGTGACTGAATTGCTGCAATCTCATGATAAAACTTGAATGATGAGGAGTTGCTTCTTATGGATGAGCAAAGGAAGTGGTTTATTTTTTTTAATATATTTAAAAAAATATGGAACGCTTCATGAATTTTTGTGTCATCCTTGCGCAGGGGCCATGCTAATCTCTGTATCATTCTAATTTTAGTATATGTGCTGCCAAAGCAAGCACAGAAAGTGGTTTCTTGAGATAGAATCTCCTGGCCAAGATGCTGTGAACATTGTTGAAATGATGACAATGGATTTGGAATATTTCACAAACTTAGTTGCTAAAGCAGCAGCAGGGTTTAAGAGGATTGACTCTTGTTTTTAAAGACGTTCTACTATGTGTAAAATGCAGCATCACATGCTACAGAGAAACCTTTCTTAAGAGGAAAAGTCGGTCAATGTAGTAAACTTCATTGTTGTCTTATTTTAAGAAATTGCCACACCCAACCCAGCCTTCAGCAACCACCACCCTTATCAGTCAGCAGCCATCAACATTGAGGTGAGACCCTCCACCAACAAAGAGATGATGACTTGCTTCAGATGATTGTCAGCAAGTTTTAGTAATAAAATATTTTTTAATTAAGGTATGTACACTTTTTTAAAGGCAGAATGGTACTGTATACTTACTAGACTACAGTATAGTATAACATAACTTTTATATGCACTGGGAAACTAAGAAATTTGCCTTATTAGAATATTCACTTTATTGACGTAGTTTAGAACTGAACCTGTGAGGTATGCCTGTATGTGGTTTATAAATATTTTTTTCCCAACCAGGCACGGTAGCTCATGCCTATAATCCAGTACTTTGGGAGGCCATGGGCAGGAGGATCGCTTGAGGTCGGGAGTTCGAGAGTAGCCTGAGCAAGAATGGAACCCCACTGAAACGGTCTCTACTAACAATAGAAAAATTAGCCAATGCAGTGCTGCGCCTGTAGTACAAGCTACTCAGGAGGCTGAGGCAGGAGGATCACTTGAGCCCAGAAGTTTGAGTTGCAGTGAGCTATTATGAAGCCACTGCACTCTAGCCAGGGCGAAAGAGTGAGACTTGTCTAAAAAAAAAAAAAATTCTCCCTTACTATAGGTTGTCTTTTCATATTTTTGATAATGTCCTTTGATGCACAAAAGTGTTTAATTTTGATGAGATCTATTTTATTCTTTTGTTGCTCATGCTTTTAGTTTCAACTATGTGAATCTATTGCTGAGCCAGGTGCAGTTGCACAGGCTGTAGTCCCAGCTACTGGGGAGACTCAGGTCTCAGGTAGGAGAATCACTTGGGCCCAGGAAGTCCAGGCTGTAGTTTGCTATGATCCTGCACTGGGCTACATAGTGAAACTCTGTCTCTATTAAAAAAAAAAAAGAAAGAAAGACTCTATTGTCAACCTGGAGGTCATGACAATTTACCCTTGTGGTTTCTAATTTTAAGAATTTTATAGCTTTAGCTATTTAAGTTATTAATCCATTTTGAGTCAAGTTTTGTGTTTGGAATGAGGTAGAGGTCCAGCTTCATTTTTTTGCATGTGGGTATCCAGTTGTCCCAGACACCATTTGCCGAAGAGACTTATTTCCTCATTGAATATTCTTGTCATTCAGTCAATTGGACATAGATGTAAAGATTTATGGTTTATTTCTGGCCTCTCGGTTCTAATTCTGTTTTTGTTTTTTTTTTTTTTTGAAACAGAGTTTTGCTCTGTCACCTGGGCTAGAGTATAGTGGTGTCATCATAGTTCACTACAACCTCAATCTCTTGGGCTCAAGCAATCCTCCTGCCTCAGCCTCCGAGAGTAGCTGGGACTATTGGTGTGTGCCACCATGCCTAGCTAATTTTTCTATTTTTTGTGGAGGTGGGGTCTTACTCTTGCTCAGGCTGATCTCAAACTCCTAACCCCAAGGGATTCTTCCACCTTGGCCTCCCGGAGTGCTAGGATTATAGGCATGAGCCACCTCACCCAGCCCTCTTCTGTTTGTTGATATGTCTAGCCTTATGCCAATCTCATACTGTTTTGATTACTGTGGCTTTATAATGAAGTTTTGAAATTGGAAAGTGTGAGTCCTCTCACTTTTTTTTTTCATTTTCAGTATTGTTTTGGCTATCTGGGTCCCCTATAGTTCCTATGAATTTGAGGGTTAGCTCTTCTATTTCTGTAAAAAAAGGCCATTGAGGCCGGGCACAGCGTCTTACGCCTGTAATCCTAGCACTCTGGGAGGCCAAAGTGGGTGGATTGTTTGAGCTCAGGAGTTTGAGACCAGCCTGAGCAAGAGCGAGACTCCTGTCTCTACTAAAAATAGAAAGAAATTAGCCGGACAACTAAAAATATATAGAAAAAAAATTAGCCGGGCATGGTGGCGCGTGCCTGTAGTCCCAGCTACTTGGGAGGCTGAGGCAGCAGGATCGCTTGAGCCCAGGAGTTTGAGGTTGCTGTGAGCTAGGATGATGCCACGGCACTCTAGCCCGGCAACAGAGTGAGACACTGTCTCAAAAAAAAAAAGCCATTGAAATTTTAATAGGGATTGTATTGAATCTGTACATAGCTTCAGGGAGATTACTGTCTTAACAATATTGCTTGTCAATCCATGAACAAGGATGTCTTTCCATTTATTTAGGTCATCTTTAATTTTCAGTAATATTTTGTAGTTTTCAGTGTATAAGTCTTTCATAGTATTCTTATATAATCCTTTCATTTCTGTAAAATCAGTAGTAATATCTCCAGTTTTATTTGTGATTTTATTTATTTGTGTCTTCTTTTTTTCTAGTCTGCCTCGCTAAGAGTTTGTCAATTTTGTTGATCTTTTTAAAAAATTGACTTTTGATTTTGTTGATTCTCTCTACTTTTTAAAAATTCATTATTTCATTTATCTATGCTCTAATCATTATTATTCCTCCCTTCTGCCAGCTTTGGGTCTGATGTGTGTTTGTTTTTCTAGTGCCTTAAAGTGTGAAGTTAGATTATTGATGAGAGGCCAGTTGTGGTGGCTCACACGTATAATTCCAGCACTGCGGGAGACCAAGGCAGGAGGATTGCTTGAGGCTACAAGTTTGAGACCATCCCGTGCAACACATCAAGACTCTGTCTCTACAAAAAATTATTAATAAAAAATTATGCTGGCATGGTGGTATGTTCCTATAGTCCTGCTACTCTAGTGGCTGAGGGAGGAGAATTGCTTGACCCCAGTAGTTTAAGGCTGTGGTGAGCTACAATTATGGCACTGCAGTCCAGCCTGGGTGACAGAGTTAGACCCTGTCTCTTATTTAAAAAAAAACAAGATTATTGATTTGAGATCTTTTTTATGTAGGCATTTACAGCCCTAAATTTCCCTTGAGTATTGCTTTCACTGCATCCCATAAATTTTGGTATGTGTGTTTTCATTTTAATTTGTCTCAAATCTCCTTAGTGATTTCATCTTTTCACTCATTCAGTGTTTAAGAGTGTGTTGTTTAGTGCTCATTACAGCAGCATATATATTAAAATCGGAATAATACAGAGAAGATTAGCATGGCCCTTGAGCAAGGATGACATGCATATTGGTGAAGTGTTCTGTATTTTTAAAATTTCAGTTAGGAGGAATAAGTTCAAAAGATCTATTGTACATCATGGTGCCTATAGTTAATGAAAATATACTCTTTACTTGAAAATTGATAAGAGAGTAGAGAAGCTTTTACATGTTCTCTCCACAAAAAAAGTGGTAAATATATGAGGTAATACATATGTTAATTAGCTTGATTTAGTCATTGGTACACTTGATGGTGTCCCAAAGTCCCTTGAGTACTGCTCTTTTTCTTTTCTTCCTCTTTTTTTTTTTTTTTCCTAAAGGCAGGTCTAGCTGTGTCTCTCAGGCTGGAATACAGCGGTATTATCATAGCTGTTAACGGCAGCCTCGAACTCATGGGCTCAAGCCATCCTCCCACCTCAGCCTCACAAGTGGCTAGCACTGTAGATACATACCACCATGCCTGGCTAATTTTTTTTTTTCTTTATTCATAGAGATGGAGTCTCACTGCCTTGCCCAGGCTGGTCTCGAACTCCTGGCATCAAATGATCCTCCCACCTCAACCTCCCAAAATGCTGGGATTGCAGGCGTGAACCACTGTGTTTGGCATTTTTCTTCACTCATTTTTCTTTCTGCTCCTCAGTTTAAGTAATTTCAGTTGTCCTATCGTTGTGTTTAGTGATTCTTCTGCCTGCTCAAGTTTGCTGTTGAACACTCTAGTGAAATTTTTATTTGAGGTATTATATTTTTTTGGTCCAGAATTTCTTTTTTCTCCTTTATATAGTTTTATCTTTTTATTGATATTCCTTACTTGTTTATAAATTGTTCTCTCAATTTCCTTTAGGTTTTTTTTCATGGTTTCTTTCAGCTCTTTGAACATATTTAAGACAGTTAATTTAAAATCTCTGGTAAGTCCATTTTTTGGGCTTACACTGGGTTGGTTTTGGTCAATTTCTTTTTTCCTGTGAATGGGCCATACTTTTCTGTTTCTTTGGTTGCTCTGCAAATTTTTGCTGAGAAATGGACATTTTGTGTACTCTAATGTGGTAACTCTGGAAATCAGATTCCACTCCCTCCACAGGGATTGCTGTTGTTACTTGATGAAAGTCATAGTAGTCCATTTGTTGAGTGACTTTTCCAAACCGTTTTTGCAAAGAGTATTTTCCTGGTTGGGTGTGATCACTGTGATCTCTGTTCTTTTATCTATGTAATCTTTCAGTGAATTGACAGATTTCTTAAGATGCTTGTATTCAATAAGAAAAGAAATTTCTGAAAAAGTATTCTATCTCTTTAAATCCACTTGTCCAATGCCGCTGGGGAAACCATTTCGGCTCTGTGGGTTGAAACAAGGGCCAGCCTCTGTGGCAGCTCCTCAGCAATCAAAAGTAGTGATCAAAACATATAACCTTGGCCAGATGCAGTAGCTCAAGCCTGTAATCCTAGCACTTTGGAAATCCTAGGCAGGAGGACCACTTGAGGCCAGGAGTTCAAGACCAACCTGAGCAACATGGTAAGACCCGCCTCCCATCTGTACAAAAAAAATAGAAAAATTAGCCAAGCATGGTGGCGTGCACCTGTAGTCCCAGCTACTTGGGAGGCTGAGGCAGGAGGATTGCTTGAACCCAGGAGTTTGAGGTTGTGGTGAGCTATGACAACGCCACTGCACTCTAGCCTGGGTAACAGAGTGAGACCCTATTTCAAAAAACTAAACAAACAAACAAAAACCCCCACATAAGCTCAATTTTTGGAGGACAAGCCCCCTATTTCCTACCTGACCACCATCAGGCTACAATAGGAACTCAGGCCACCATCCCTGCAGCTGCCTGTCACAGGGTTGTGCTATGCCAAATGCTAAAACTCACCAACCCTTTTCTTCATCAAGTATTCCTTTGGATGTTGCAAGTGTTTGATTAGACCCCAGCATTCTAAATAGTTGTTTCAGAACAGTTCTTGCCATCTCAATAGTTGTTTTGGTTGAAGGGACCAATTCCTGGAGCTTCCTACTCCATCATCTTCTGTAACTTCTGTCCCTAGTTTTTAACAGCCTTTTAATTGACCCAACTCTGCTTCTGACTCAACACATGTATGCGTGCACACACACGCACCACCCATTCAGTCTATTCTCTACGTAGAAAGCTTTGTAAGTGTGTGTTTTGTTCATTTAAAAAATAATTCCAGAGAGGATTCTGGGAAGTTGGTGAAGTAGGAAGCACCAAAAATCTGTCTTTCCACCTAGACAAGAATTGTACTGGCAGAAGCTGTCTGATGCAGCTATTTTGAAACTCTGGAATTTATTGAAATCTTGCAACTGCCAGGGGAATTATTTCCAGGGTAGAATGGTAAATTGTGGTTAATTTCATTCAATTTCAGCTGTTAGCACAGTAACAGCTGTCCATCTCGCACCCCTCAGCCCCGTGGCAGGCAATTGTGCATACATTCCTGGAGCAGTTTGCACAGTTTGTGGGACCCAAGGTAGGCAAAAGAGGTCCTGTCTTCCAAATATTGGAAATCTGCTCTGATCACATTGCTGCTTTTGATCACAGAGTTGCAAGGAAGCAATGGCCATTGTTGTTGCACCTCTCCCCTTTGTTGCAAGCCCCCCACCACCACCACTGATGTGAAATCTAGGATATTTAAAGTAGTGGCACCTTACTTCCCTCCTCCCCTTCATTCCTCCTGCCCCTCCCCCCCATTTGAGAGCCAGATATTGATGACTAGTACAATCAAAAGCAAGCAAATATATGAGGGAAATTAAGAAGTCATTGTGCATGCCCAGGGGAAGTAGGAATGCTCAGAAAAGACCTGAGAAGATCTTAAGTTTATACTTCAGGCTGATCCTTGACACAGGGACAGCCTAGAGCAGTCAAACCTCAAAAACAAAAACAAAAACAAAAAACAGCAAACCCTTGGTTTTCAGGAGAATCTGATTTCCAGATTTACCACATTATAGGAGTCAAATGTCTAGTTTTCAACAAAACAGTCAGCAGGCATACAAACAAACAGGAAAGTATGGCCCATTCAAAGGAAAAAAAATAAACCTACGGAAGCTATCCCTGAAAATGACCTGATGATGGATCTACTAGACCTGCAGTCCCCAACCCCCAGGCTATGGAATGGTACCGGTCAGTGTTAGGGACCGGCTCACAGAGCTCCGCTCCCCTGCCACCCTATTTGTGGAAAAATTGCCTTCCATGAAACTTAGGAACCTGGGGGGCCGCACAGCAGGAGGCTATCTGAGGGTGAGCATACAAAACTTCATCTGTGTTTATAGCCACTCTCCATTGTTTGCATCACTGCCTGAGCTCTGCCCCCCCAATCCCCTTCCATGGAAAAATTGTTTTGCATGAAACCAGTCCCTGGTGCCAAAAAGGTTGGGGACTGCTGCACTAGACAATGGTTTTAGAACAACTGTCTTAATATGCCCTGAGAATTAAAGGAAGACATGGAGAAAGTCAGGAAAACTATGTATAATAAAATGGAAATATGAATTAAGGAAATAGAAAACCTAAAGAGAAACCAAAAAGAAATTGTGGAGCTGAAAAGGACAACAACTGATGAAAAATTTAGTGTAGTGATTCAGAGGCAGGTTTGAGCAGGCAGAAGAAAGAATCAGCAAACTTGAAGATAGGACAATGTTAATTATTGAGCCTGAGTAATATAAAGAAAAAAATGTGAAGAGAGTTAAAGGGACCTGTGGGACTCCATCTAGTGGGTACATTGTGAGAGTCCTAGGAAAAGAGAAAGAGAAGTGGGTAGAGAGAATATTTGGAGAAATAATGGCCAAAAACTTTGCAAATTTGATGAAAGACATGAATATAAATATCCAAGAAGCTGAACTAAATATAAGAAGGATGAACTCAAAGAGATCTACACTGAGACACATTATAATCAAACTGTTTAAAGACAGAGACAGAAGATTTTGAAAGCAGCAAGAGAAAGTCAATTCATCATGTACAGGGGAATCCTTAATAAAATTTTCAGCATATTTCTTAGTCAGAAACTGGAGAGCAGAAGGCAGTGTGTTGACATATTCAAGGAGCTAAAAAGAAAAAAAAATAACCCTGCCAACCAAGAATCACATATCTGGCAAAAATGTCTTTCAAAAGTGAGGAAGATGTACAGCAAGGTGACTGTAGTTCATGACAATATATTCTTGAAAAATGTAATGAGCGGTTGTTAAAAATGATAACTGTGTGATATAATACTCTTGTTAATTGGCTAGATTTAACCATTCCACAATGAGTATATACTTCAGAACAGTATGCTGTATATGGCTAAAGCACATAATGTTATCTGTCAATCTAAAAGTATATATATATATGATTAAAAATTGAAAGAGAAATTAAGGCAAAAACTGAAGGAGTTTGTTACCCCTAGACTTGGCCTGGCAAGAAATGCTAAAGGGAATCTTGCAGCTAGGCAGTATCTTGAAGCTATATGAGGAAATAACGATCTCAGTAAATGTTAATAGATGGGTAATTATGAAAGCTAGTATTATTGTAAAAATGGTGTTTGACTCAACTTTTTGTTTTGTTTTGTTTTAAGAGAATCTTGCTCTGTCACCCAGACTGGAGTGTAGTGGCACCATCATAGCTCACTGCAACCTTGAACTCCTGGGTTCCAGCATTCTTCCTGCCTTAGCCTCCCAAGTGGCTGGGACTATAGGCATCCATTACTATGCTCAGCTAATTTTTCTTATTTCTTGTAGAGATGGGGTCTTACTATGTTGCCCAGGCTGTTCTCGAACTCCTGGCCTGAAGCAGTCCTCCTGTATCTGCCTTCATGTTGGGATTATAGGTGTGAGCCACAACACCCGGCCTGCTTTTTGTTTTCTACATAATTTGAGACTAGAGCATTTAAATAAAACACAATTATTAGTCTAAAAGTTAGTATGATTGTAACTTTGGTTTGTAATCCACACTTTGCTATATAATTTAAGAGACTAATGCATAAAAATTGATAGTTTATGTTTTTGGATACACATTGTATAAAGATGTAATTTTATGACTTTTTAGTATCAACTGAAAAGAGTGGGGGTGGAGCTGTTAAAGGAGCAGAGTTTCTATATGTTACTGAAGTTAAGCTGGTATAAATTCAAATTAGTGTTAAAAATTTAGGATGTTAATTTTAATTCCCCATGGTTATCACAAAGAAAATAGCCAAAGAATACACACAAAAGGAAATGAGAAAAGAATTTAAACATTTCAATACAAAACGAATGAAGTATAAAAGAAGACAGGCATGTAGGAAATGAGGGACAAAAAGGTATAAGGCATGTTATTAATAGAAAACAAACAGCAAAATAACAGAAATCCGTCCCTGTCAGTAATCACTTTAATGTAAAATGAGTTAAACTCTCCAATCAAAAGACAAAGGATTTTTTTTTAAATGGCCAACTTTATGCTTTATACAAGAGATTCATTTCAACCCAAAGACATAAATAGGTTGAAAGTAAAAAGATGGAAAAGGATAGTCCATGCAAATAGTAACTGGAAGAAATCAGAAGTGTCTGTACTAATAATATCAGACAAAATAGACTTTAAATCAAAAAACTTTACAAGCAACAAAGAAGGAACTTATATGTAATTAGACACCACATAATGACATTTTGGTAAATAATGGACTGCATGTACAACAGTGGTTCTATAATATTATAATTGAACTGGAAAATTTCTTTTGCCTAGTGATGTCTTGATGGTCCTGACTTTGTAGGCGTAGGCTAATGTGTATGTTTGTGTTTCTGTTTTTAATGAAAACGTATAAAAGGTTAAAAAAAATTAAAAATAGAAAACTTATAGAATAAGGATATAAAGAAAAAATATTTTTGTGCAGCTGTACAGTGGGTTTTACGCTATTATAAGAGTCAAAAAGTTAAGTTTATAAAATAAAAAAGTTACAATAAGCTCAGGCTAATTTATTTATTTATTTTTTCTTTTTGAGACAGAGTCTCACTGTGTTGCCCGGGCTAGAGTGCCGTGGTGTCATCCTAGCTCACAGCAACCTCAAACTCCTGGGCTCAAGTGATCCTCCTGCCTCAGCCCCCCGAGTAGCTGGAACTACAGGCATGCGCCACCATGTCCGGCTAGTTTTTTCTATATATTTTTAGTTGTCCAATTAATTTCTTTCTATTTTTAGTAGAGACGGGGTCTCGCTCTTGCTCAGGCTGGTCTCGAACTCCCAAGCTCAAACAATCCGCCCACCTCGGCCTCCCAGAGTGTTGGGAATACAGGCGTGAGCCACTGCGCCCGGCCAGGCTAATTTATTATTAAAGAGAATGATGTTAAAATTTAGTGTAGTCTAAATTAGCAATATTTATAAAGTCTAAAGTAGTGTACAGTAATACCTAGGCCTTTACATTCACTCTTCACTCACTGAGTCACCCAGAGCTTTTATACCATATTTTTACTGTACTTTTCCTATGTTTAGATACACATACTTACCATTGTATTACAGTTGCCTACAGTATTTAGTATAGTAACATGCTGTACCGGTCTGTAGCATAACAACAATAGGCTATACCCTTTTTTTTTTTTTTTTTTGAGACAAAGTCTTGTTGCTGGGGTAGAGTGTGTGCTGTGGTGTCAGCGTAGCTAACAGCCACCTCAAACTCCTGGGCTCAAGTAATCCTACTGCCTCAGCCTCCCGAGTAGCTGGGATTATAGGTGGCACCCCACCACATCTGGCTAATTTTTCTATTTTTAGTAGAGACAGGGTCTGGTTCTTGCTCAGGCTGGTCTTGAATTCCTGAGGTCAAGCAACCCTCCCCATCCCCACCCCACCCTGGGCCTCCCAGAATGCTAGGATTACAGGTGTGAGCCACTGTGCCTGGCCTAAAATGTATTTTAAGTACTCATATTTTGTCAGTTTTATATGTAGCCAATACCTTCTACCAGTTTGTGGCTTATTTCCCTTTCTTTATAAGATTGTTTATAAGATTTTATTAAGATTAGCTTTACCATTAATGCAAAAGTAAAGTTTAGTTTTCTCTTTTGAAAAAGATTTCTGTATGCTATTAATAGAAATAACAAAAGATTTTTGTTCGCCTATAGAATAAACTCCAAAAGAGAAAAGAAAAAAGGGAGGGGGAAGAGAGAGAGAGAGAGAGATTCAGTTTGCCTCTTTATTAGCTTATCTTTCAGTTTGTCTATATTGGTTCTTATGATTGGGAAATTGAGTCTCCTCTCTATCAAAGAGTAAGGTTTTTGCTTTTAAAATCTTTGAATTATCAATTTGGCTAAATGACTATAATTTTATAGTAACTTGTGATCCTGTTTTATGACACGTATTTTATGACAGCAAGTGTTTTAAGCTTTTGATGTTTGACAAACTTTCCAAAATCAAAATTCTAAATCTAATCTTTTTGACCTCAAACTAGCTTTTTAAATATTAGGGCCACTGAAAGTCTAAGAAAAACATATTGGGTTTATGTGATATGTTAAAAGCATACTGGAAGCATTATCAAATATGAAACATTTAACTTCTTTGGGCTATGTTTATATAAACATGTTATTAATATATGTTCCAATATAGTATGAGATTCCTAAAATTCTGATATGTCTTAGTGTATGTTATCAGTAATAATATGGTTATTATGTTAAATTATATGCTACAAAAATAACCAACTTTCTTTGTCAGTTGTCTCTTTACCCATGGCTATTCTAAGACTTTTGTCATCCATAGACAATTATTATTTTACTTTGATTCTTTTTACAAAGTGGTTTTTTAACTGGCTATAGTCCAAAGTTTGATTCTTCAAGGAAAGTCATGGAAAGTGCTGACGGGTTCTCTTGAACACAGGTTTCTGATAACTTTGGAGATTATATACCATTGGACTAAAACAAAATAAACTTTCAGGACTTAATTAATTAAAAAGCCGGAGCCAGGCGTCGTGGCTCACACCTATAATCCTAGCACTCTGGAAGGCCGAGGCAGGAGGACTGATTGAGGTCAGGAGTTCGAGACCAGCCTGAGCAAGAGAGAGACCTCATCTCTATTTATAAAAAAAAATTAAAAATTAAAATATTATAAATTAAAGAAAAAAAAGCTGATGCATCCATGAGTATTGCTAACTTAACCTCAAACAGAACAGAAATTAATTACATGGGACTAACTAATTTTGTATGACTTTTTTTTGAAACATTGCTGATTCTTTTTGTGTTTTTTTCCTAGAAATCAAGAAAACTTTTTTCCTTCTTTTGAGCTATTTATAGCTTACAACAAAGTATATATTTGTAGGCAAAATTGGAAGCATTTATTTTTCTCTCTCCTTGATTTCTCCAGAATTTGACAACTATTTGTGGGTAATTAATTTATGGCAATATAGTTATTTGCCTAAGTTCAGTAAGAATCTGTTTTCTTCTGTAACAGGACACAGTGAAAGACACTGGTTCTTTTTTTTTTTTTTTTTTTAGACAGAGTCTCACTCTTTTGCCTGGGCTAGAGTGAGTGCCGTGGCATCAGCCTAGCTCACAGCAACCTCACACTCCTGGGCTCAAGCAATCCTCCTGCCTCAGCCTCCCGAGCAGCTGGGACTACAGGCATGCGCCACCATGCCTGGCTAGTTTTTTCTATATATTTTTAGTTGTCCGATTAATTTCTTTCTATTTTTAGTAGAGACGGGGTCTTGCTCTTGCTCAGGCTGGTCTCGAACTCCTGAGCTCAAACAGTCCGCCCGCCTCTGCCTCCCAGAGTGCTGGGAGACACTGGTTCTTTTACCAAGGCTTTTAACTGAAATGGCATATTTTCAGAGGTGCCTGGATTGCGTTAAGGAATTAAG
>CAUYSK010068212.1:0-65725 GCA_963575035.1 Avahi laniger | reverse complement strand
CTTGAGACAGAATTAAAAGTGTGCCTGTCACCTAGACAGTGTTCACTGTACCAGTTAGATAGGTTTTCACCCATCCCCTCCACCCTCCTCAACCCCTTCACCTCCTTGGTTAAGTATATTCCTAGGTATTTCATTTTCTTCATAGCAATTGTGAATGGTATTGAGTCTTTGATTGGACTCTCAGCTTGACTGTTATTGGTGTATAGGAATGCTACTGTTTTGTATACATTGATTTTGTAACATGAGATTTTTCTGAATTTATTTATCAATTCCAGGAGACTCTTGGCAAAATCTTTGGGGTTTTCTAGACATAAGATCATATCACCTGCAAAAAGTGATAGATTGAACTCCTGTTTCCTAATTTGGATATCATTAATTTCTTTCTCTTGCCTGATTGCTCTGTCTAGGACTTCCAGCAATATGTTGAATAGAAGTGTTGACAGTGGCATCCTTGTCTTGTTCCAGTTCTTAGTAGGAATGCTATCAACTTTTCCCCATTCAATACAGTGCTGGCTGTGGACTGAGATATGTTCCTTCTATGCCTAGTTTGTTGAGGATTTTTATCATGAAAGGGTGCTGTGTTTTGTTACATGCTTTCTCTGCATCTATTGAGATGATAATATGATCTTTGTTTTTGCTTCTATTTATGTGGTGAATCACATTTATTGATTTATGTATGTTGAGCCATCCTTGTATCCCTGGGATGAAGCCCACTTGGTCATGGTGGATTATTTTTTTTATGTGCTGTTGGATTTGGTTTGCTAGTATTTTATTGAGGATTTTTGCATCTCTGTTCATAAGGGGCATTGGTCTGTAGTTATCTTTTTTTTGTTGTGTCATTTCCTGGCTTTGGTATCAAGGTGCTACTGGCTTTGTAGAATGGGTTGGGGAGAATGCCCTCCTTCTTGATAATACGAAATAATTTCTACAGAATGAGTACCAACTCTTCTTTGTAAGTCTGCTAAAATTCGGCTGCGAATCCATCTGGTCCGGGGATTTTTTTTGTTGGAAGATTTTTTTATTGCTGCTTCAATCCCTTTGGTTGTTATTTGTCTGTTCAGGAGTTCTATTTCTTCCTGACTGAGTCTTGGGAGGTTGTGTGTTTCCTTAAATTTGTCCATTTCCTCTACATTTTCAAGTTTATGTGCATAGAGATTATCATAGTATTCACAGATGATATTGTGTAATTCTATGGTATCAGTTGTAATATCTCCTTTTTCATTTCTGATTGTGCTTATTTGGGTCCTTTCTCTTCTATTTCTGGTTAATCTAGTAAGAGGTCTGTTGATTTTGTTTATCTTTTCAAAGAACCAACTTTTTGTTTCATTGATCTTCTGTATTATTTTCTTGTCTTCAATTTTATTTACTTCTACTCTGACCTTAGTTATTTCTTTTCTTCTGCTGGATTTGAGGTTGGTTTGTTTTACCTTTTCTAATTCCTTGAGATGTTAAATTATTAATTTGTGATCTCTCTGTCTTTTTGATGTAGACATTTAAGGGTATGAATTTTCCCCTTAGGACTGCTTTTGCTTAATCCCATAGATTTTAATAGCTTTTGTCCCCTTTGTCATTCAGTACAAGGAGTCTTTTAATTTCCACCTTAATTTCATTATTGACCCAATAATTGTTCAGTAGCAAGTTATATAATTTCCATGACTTTGTTAGAATTGAGTGTTTCTGTTGAAGTTTATTTCTAGTTTTATTCCACTGTGGTCTGAGAAGATACATGGTATAATTTCCTTTTTTTTAAATTTGTCGAACCATGTTTTGTGCCCTAAAACATGATCAATCTTGGAGAATGTTTCATGTGCTGATGAAAAGAATGTATATTGAGTAGTATTGGGGTAAAATGTTCTCTGGATGTCTATTATGCCCATTTGTTCTACCGTCTGTGTAAATCCAGTGTTTCTTTATTTATTTTCTGCTTGGAGAATCTGTCCAGTTCTGTTTGTGGGGTGTTGAAGTCCTTGGCAATTACAATATTGCTGTTTATCTCTTTGCTTAGATCTTGTAGGATTTGCTTTATGAATCTGAATGCTCCCGTGTTAGGTACATAAATATTTAGGATTGTTATGTTGTCTTGTTGAATGGCTCCCTTTACCATTATGTAATGACCATCTTTGTCTTTCTTTACCATTGTTGATTTAAAGTTAATTTTATCTGATATGAAAATGGCTACACCTGCTTTCTTTTGGTTTCCATTTGTATGAAATATTGTTTTCCATTCCTTCATCTTGAGTCTGTATAAGTCCTTGTGGGTTAGATGTGTTTCCTGGAGACAGCAGATACTTGGCTTGTATTTTTTCATCCATTCAGCCAGACTATGTCTCTTGAGTGGGGAATTCAAACCATTCATATTGATTGGTAGAATTGACATGTGGGATGGTGCTCTGTTCTTCCTGTTGGGTAGTACATTACTGCTTTGTTTTACCTCTTGTACTACTGTTTTATATGAGCTCTGAGCTTTAACTTTTGGGAGGTTTTACTCTGGTGGGTGACTATTGTGCTGATCCATGTATAATGCAGTTCTGAGTATTTCCTGCAGGGCAGGTCTGGTCTTGATAAATTCCCTCAGTGTTTGCTTGTCTGGAAAAATCTTTATTTCTCCTTCATATATGAAACTTAGTTTTTCAGGATACAAAATTCTAAGCTGGCAGTTGTTCTGTTTAAGAAGACTAAGAAGGGGCCCCAGTCCCTTCTGGCTTGTAAGGTCTCCGTTGAGAAGTCTGCAGTTAGCCTAATAGGTTTTCCTTTGTAGGTTACTTGATATTTTCAGTTCCTCCTTCATGTTGACTTTGGCCAGTCTGATGACTATGTGTCTTGGTGATTATCTCTTTGTGATGAATCTCTCAGGTGTCTGTTGAGCTTCTTGTACTCGGATGTTTAAATCTCTTGCAATACCAGGGAAGTTTTCCTCAATTATTTCCTCAAATAGGCTTGCTAGCCCTTGTGCATTTTCTTCTTCACCCTCAGGGATGCCTATGATTCTTATATTTGTCTGTTTTTCATAATCCCATATTTCTTATAGGCTTTGTTCATTCCTCTTAATTCTCTATTCTTTATTTTTGAATGACTGGGATAATTTGAAAGAGTTGTCTTCAAGCTCTGAGATTCTTTCTTCTGCCTGATCTACTCTATTCTTTAAACTTTCCACTGTGTTTTGTATTTCCGTAAATGAATTTTTCATTTCCAGAAGTTCCATTTGTTTTGTTTTTTTAATATGTCGATTTACTTAGTGAATTTTTCATTCATTTTCTGAGTTGTTTTTCTGATTTCTTTGGGTTGATTTTCCATTTTCTCTTGGATTTCATTGAGTTTCCTTACCATTCATCTTTGGAATTCTTTATCTGTCATTTCAGTGTTTTCATTTTGGTTGGTATCCATTGCTAGAGAGCTGTGTTACCTTTTGGGGGTGTACTTTTGCTCTGATTTTTCATACTTCCAGAGTTCTTTGGCCAATTCCTTCTAATCTGGAGCAGCTGTTGTTTCTTATTTGTGGGTTTTCTTTTGTTTAGATGGCTTCCTCCATACACACACATAACTTGTATGGGTGTGTTTATAGCATATGTTAGTTAAGGAGCTTGGACTTTGCTTGTGGGTACTTTGATGGCGATCCAGGTTCTCGATGGATGTCTTGTTTATGGATATCCTTAGTGTGGTGGTTTTCTCAGTTGGTAGTTATTTGTAGGCTGTAGCAGTGGTAAGCTATGTGACTGAGCAGATTCTCTGTCTCCCTTTGATGAGATAGGATGGAGGCCTTTGAAATCCTTTCTTTTTCCCTATCCTTGTGGTCTTCTCAACAGTGTGAATTGTGTGTGTGTGTATGTTTTAAGATTATCTTTACTATAATGGTTTGGTATGATTTGTTATTACTCATATGAACTATGAATCTTAATCTCATATTGGGGGTAAATATTGGACATCTGTACTTCTTCTATAGTAAATTGCCTGTTCTTGTCCTTAATCTTCATCTTCATTGGGTATTCTTTCCTTTTCATTGATTTCTGGAAACTCTTTATATATTAAGGAAAGAAAAATCATTGTTTAGCAAATATTCAAAAAATTTTTTGATTTGCCTTTTAATATGCTTACCATGTTTTTTTCTTTTTTATAAAGAAATTTTTTAACTTTTACATAGACAAATCCTTATCAATTTTTACTTTTAGTTCATTTTGCCAAATTTCCAAAATAATGCCATCATGATTTGATAAGAATTAAATTACAAATATGAAATATTTTTAGAAGAATAAAATTATAAAATTCATTTCAATTCAAGAATATATATTATCATATATGTCATCTTTTTCTTGTTAGTAAATCTTTGTGTGTTGTTCCTGCTGTTGTAGTTGTTGGTATTAATTTAAGATCTTCATGTTTCCTATTAAAGTTTTTCCTAGGCATTTTGTATTTATATTGCTACTATGAATTCATTTTTTTCATCATATTTTCTGTCTGGTTTTTGTTTGTGTGTAATTCTGATTTTTCTGCATTGAAGCCCCTTCTCTCTTCTAGTTTACTAATGTTTCAGATAATTTCCTTGTTTTTTTAAACTATTTATAAACACTATTGTCCTCACTTTATTTCCAATATTTATACCTATTTCTTTTTCATTTTTTGTTTCATTTGCTAGAATTTCCAGAATATATTTGAGCACAAATGATGATAGATTTAATAAAAGTTCATCTATGTTTCTCAAATTATATTTTATAATATAATAGTAGGGACCCAGGAAGTTCTAGAATAGAAATATTGATATATATTCAAAGAGCAAAAGATTCCTCTGTCAATAAACTTGAAAAATAGTACATCTACTGTGCAATCCAAGTTTTTTCCCTTTTACCAGGGATATACTTGATTATATAGAAGGGTGGGATGGGAGGGGAGCACAGCCTGGTAGGACAACTCCAAGTGGACCTGAATGGCCTTTGCATATATTGGAGGAAGGAATAGAAATAACTCACTCATTTATAGGAATGTCCCCAGCACTCCTCATTAAAACTAATATTTATGAATTTTGTCTAAATAAAGTTTACTTAGTATAAATTGTTTCAAGTCTTATTCAAGCGATTTCCCCACAAAATTTTAAAAATGTGTCATATGTCTTCAAACAGAAGCTGGAATGGTCTTTATAATATTGGAATCATATCTCATCACTTTATTATTTTGACTTTATATGTGACATTCATCCCTATATGGTAGTTTTGGAGGTTTTTTTGTTTATTTGCTTATTTATTCTCTTTCTCCTCCTCTTCTAGAATGCAAGCTTGATAAGCATATTCCATTCATTACTTTGCCCCCAGCACTGACACTGGTGCTGTGCATGCATTAACCTCTCAATAAACACTTGTTCAATGTCGCTTTTTACCAGCCAGACATTATCCTTCAAATAATTCTACTTCCAGATGGGATGTGGCTGTAATGCTTTCAGAAACCATTTACCACTCAGTTGGTTGACAGGCTTCATTAATCTTCAGTAGGGTATCTTAGGCCTTCTGTGGCCAAACTGGCTTGGCAGTGAGGTCATATAAAAGAACTTTTCTTTCTTGGGCCAACATTTTTCTTAAAGCAAGTTGTACAGAAAGACCCATATAGTAGGTGCAAATCTTTTCTTCCTTCTCATATATATACAGGAAATATGCTTTATCTTAGGTAAAGAGTACAAGTGAGGTTAGTATTGGAGATGTAGCATCAATCTACATTAACATGAGCATGTCAGTTCAACAAAACCATAGTTATCTAGAGCATATATTATGCGGAGTATATTAATGAATTAGTAATGTCTGGGCATACCAATAAAGAACACACCTAGAGGGTAGAGAGTATGCCTAAATTATCTCTTACCTAAATTATCTGCTACCTGGCCCAGAGCACAGTCAACAAATACTTGTTGAAGAAATGACCGTCTGAATCTGTGACTCAGTGTGATCCCTGGCAAGCCTGGGTTTGGAGCAGGAAGGTGCAAGTAGAAGAAGTCCACCCAGGTAAATGAGGACTGAAGAGGAAGAGCAGTGCAGAAGAGGGTGAAGGGATTTGAAGAGTCCCCTGGGAGTGGGGAAGAATATCACTCTGGCTGATCAGAATGTGTGAGGAAAAGGAAAAGAGAAATAAAAGGGGTGGATTAGAGGGAGCAGCAAGAATGCTGAGTGAGGAACAAGAATTAGACTATTCAAAATAGAAATTCCGGGAAACCTCTAAGTAGTCAATATCCAAAGCTTTTCTAAGAAAGGCGCTGTACCTTAAAGAGAAATTGTATAATTAATTAAATGTTAATAATATAGATTTTGAAGAAGTTATTGAAACAAAATCGTGTTTTCTGTGGGATGTTTGGAAGAATTGCGCCATTAGATCCCACCTTTGCCGTTGCAGATACACAGTAGCAGAAATGTTTGAAAATCCCTGTGCTGCCCTCTTTACATTCCCCACGCATCAGCATTTATTGTTTTCGTTCCACTAACAAATAAAGCCCAAATTTCGAGAAAATGCCTTGAGAGAGTTTGAGGAATGGCTCTGAAGAGCAGATTAGAAATAGAAACTTAGGTGGCTAGTGGGAGAGCATTTTGTCCCCCGACCTCCGCCAAGCAGTTGGAACGGTACAAGCCGACAGGAGCGTGGAAATTGCTGAAGACCAGGCTCTGGTTGAGTTTAATGAAAGCTCGCCTGGTATGAAGCAAAGTCCAATGCTTTCCTTGTTTTAAATGACATGTCCAAGATGCCCGCTCCCAAATTTACGTCAACTATAATTCCAATGAAGAAAAGCCATCTTTTTTTCTTGAATTATAGAAATATAAAGAAAGCACATTTTTACCCAAACAACATTCTTGGGGATCAATCACAAAGAAGTGTTTTGATTCAATTAAATGGCAGTTGCATGTTAAAAGAATGTTCTTCTCAACTGCTTCTATATTCTGCAATTTGCTCTCCTTTGATCCGTCTTCTCTCATTGAGGTGTCAACAACTTCATACAGTGACAAATAGAAGTCAGCATTGCACTAGCAGAATCTTAGTCACAAGAAGACATCCACTCTCACCCGTTGTATTAGTTCCCCAGGACTGCCAGAACACAATTTAGCACAAACTTGGATGGCTTTAAAACAACAGAAATTTATTGTCTCACAGTTCTGGAAGACAGAAGACTGAAATCAAGGTGTTGACAGGGCTGTGCTCTCTCTGAAGGCTCTAGGGAAGGGTATGTTCCGAGCTATTCTCTTAGCTTCCGGTGTTGTCAAGCAATCCTTGGCATTCCTTGGCTAGTAGATGTATCACTGCGATAGCTACCTTTGTTATGGCTTTGTCCCTGTGTGTCTTTGTGTCTCTTCTCTTCTTATAAGGACACCAGTTATACTGGATTAGGACCCATCCCTAGTGACCTCATCTTAATCTGATTATATTCTTAAAGACCCTATTTCTAGATAAATCACATGATTCATAGGTACCCAGGGTTAGGACTTGAACATATCTCTTTGGGGGATACAGTCCAACCCACGACATTCATTGTCACCCAACAGCTGAAAAAAAAGGAGACATGGAAAAATTGTGTTAGAAAGAAAATCTACACATCTACTTGATGTATATAATTTCATAACAAATATTGTAGAATATCCTGTACCTTATGCTTTGAAAGAAGAAAAGCATATTCTATGGAATGGAAGCTAATGAATTAGCTAAATTAGCTAACAAATTAAGAGAAAATAATCATATTTTATGCAGAATTCATGTAATGTAGAAATCATAAGCATATGTATGTTTTTGATTTTGACTCCAGCTTCTCATTGCTAAAAAGACAAATTAAAACTCAAAATACTTAAATCCAAAATGAATGTTTAATGTGACTCAGCCCATGTGCTAAGTAGACAGCTAATGTCCTCTCTCCTTTTCTCTCCATTTGCTGGTCTTTTCTCTTTCTCACAATTAACACTTTTATGTACAAAACTATATTTTATTCTGTCATACAGTGATATATGTCACTTAATATGGAACTTTATCAGAATTTATTGCTGATAAATACTCTTTTGTATACATCTATTTCTATGATTTTCTGGCTTGTGGGTTTATATTAAATGTCACATATTTGTTTCCTTCACCCAAAGCACCAGGCATAGAGTATGGATGGAGGACAACACAGCTCATTTATCTGTTCATTTAATTACAAAACTTTTATTGAGCATTTACTATATGTCAAACACAGTGGCAGGCCCTACAGATATTAACATATTATTTTTCTCAAGAGATTTATACTCTAGTAAATTACAGAATAGTGGTTCTTAATTTGGTTTTTGCTTTGTTTTGATTACTGACTCCTTTGAGAATCTAACAAAAACTACAGGTCCCTCCTCACTTCTGTGCTAAGAAAAATGCACACACAGAATTTTGCACGCATTTACATAGGTACATGACCTACCCTAACTCGGGTAGGTCATGTACATACTTAAGTGTGTGTGTGCGTGTGTGTGTGTTTAGAGAGAGAATGTGTGTGTGTGCTCTAGATCAGAGAACAGATCTCTTATTCACCCACAGAGCATCATAATAGCACCAGTTCCCCACACACAGTCTCCCCATGGAGCAGCACATTGAGGGCCAGATGTACCTGCACATGCAGAGGTCGTACCCCAGGAGAAGATGCCTGAAATTGTGAAATTCGGAGTTAATATAGACTAACTATCACATATGCCCTTCTCCCTTCCAGAGAGAGAGTGAGAGGTGGGTGGGGGTGGAGGTGGGGGGACTTTTGTTCAGGAAAGTAGACAAATCTGCTTTGAAGAGAGAGGAGGGAAAGGTTCCAGGTTTTTATTACCCGTAGAATGTAAGTAAGTGGCTCCAGAGGAGACAGATAAGCCTTTACACGTCTCAGGAACAATTCACGATCTCTAATCCCAAGGCACGTTTGCCATCCAGTCGTCCTTTAACATAGATTTCAGTAATCTTTTCTCAGGAAGTCCTAGCTGGACAGAAACGTGAAATATGAAAATGCTCATGGAGCATGGTCTTCTCCCAAAGAAATGGCTTCAGCTACAGTAACAGACAGCCTGACCAACTGAGGCTTAAAGTATAAGGACATTTATCACTTAGTTCTGAGAAGTCCAGGGGCCGGCAGGGTGAGGGCCCCACTGAGGAGCTCAGTGCTTCTGTGGAGGCCCTGGCTGCTCTGTCCCTCAGTGCATGTTCGTCGCCCCACACCCACAGCTGTCCCGGCTCAAGACAGCACCTTGTCACCCTGAATCCAAAAAGGAAGGAAAGTATGGAGCAAAAAGCCTTTTGTCCATTTGAATTTCTCTGTAGGTATTGGGGGAGTATAAAATACTTCCCAGGAACCCCCAGCAGACTTCCTAGGACTATTCATCAGCCAAGACTGGGTCCTAGGAACACTCCTAAAATAGTCGCTGTAAGTGGTGAGTGGGATTCCCGTGGCAAGCCAAGATTAGTCACAAATTCTCTGAGTCAGAGGGGCCTGCTGCCAAGAGATGAGAGACTCTTAAGCCAAGTCCTGAACCAAATTGTTAGCGGGGAAGGAAGAGGTAGACAACTACTATGTAGGCAAAGAACGGTGTCTGCCAACATTTTCAGAGTAGCATGAACACTGTTATAATAAGTGGGTATTTGCTCTTAAACGAACAAGAAAATAATCTAGTACAACTTCCAGACAAAAATACACCTACACCACCATAAGGATCCTATCTAGTTAGCAGCCTCTTTTGCTAAATGTTCCTGGAGGTTGCCGGGGGCTGTGGCTGGGGAGGCGGGGTAGGCACAGCAAGGCAATGTGAAAGGAGGCTGAGAAAAAGGAGACAAAAAAGTTATGGAATAAAGAAGAAAACACCAGCAAACCGAAGATGGAAAGCAAAGTCAGAAGGAGAGAGAAATACACACATTGTGAAGAGCAGAATGACATTTAAACACTTGTTTTTCTATATAATAAGTACTAGTTAAGATAAAAATCTTCCAGATAAGTGATTCTCTGACTTTCATATGTAAATTCTTTAAGTGTAAGTATATTTCCAGATGAGTTTGTTTTATTTCCAACCATAGTAGTCTTTTTCTCTCCTCTTGTGCTTTCTCTATGGCTAAAGAGCAACTTGGTGATCATTCTGTAGACAACGTAACCAAAGATAATGGCCGTTATGTCGCATGCCCAGGGTGAACCGTGCCGAGAATGTGCTGAAGGACAAAAGCAGGCCACTGATCCTGAGAGGTGTAGCAAGCCTTGTGCAGAGGCGGGTCTGCGCTGTAGGTCTCCTCGCATGGACGGAGGATGCCTCCGTCTCCTCTGACCCCATGTCCGCAAGTCTCCCGACCTGCATTACCTCTCAGCTGTCCCCTGCCATTGACCACTCCACATGACGCATTAGTTGCAGGTGTTCCTTGGCTTTCTGTTTCAAAAGCAACCCCCGATGTAGATTCAGAGTTGTCACTGGAGTTAGTCAGAGGCAGCCTATAATAGTGATTCAAGAATGTTCTTTCTTTTTTTACTTTTCATAAATTACAGCACCACCTCCTTCCTTTTTGCATGATAAACAACTAAATTGTCATAAAATAGATCAATCCTGCGACATATTAAAGATGGCCACAATGCACTGACCCCCCTCCCAATAAGCAGTGGATTCTATTTCCCTGCCTTGTGAATCTGGGCAGGTCTGTGTCCGCTTTGACTAATCAAGTACAGTACAAAGGACACCGTGGCAGGCCTAGCTCTTCAGATGACTGGCAGCTTCCACCCTGGCCTTTGCAAAGAGTCTTGGGCTGTTATATTAGAAATCCAGATACCCTGAGACCACCACATTGTGAGGCGGTCCAAGCTAACCACATAGATTGGCCATGTGGACGGAGAGAGTAGTGGAATCAAAGATGGGGTGGGTAGTTTGTTACACAGCAGTAGAAAACCAGATCAAACCCCAGGGTATAACAGAAGTCTTTGCTTTTGTATTTTTCTTGAGATCAAATAACACAGCTTCTCTGCTTTTTGTCTGTGTGTATTAAATTCATACGTCTCGCACCACATTGGATGTTCCTTTGGAGTATCTTTGTGTCAGTGGTTTGTCGAATGTGGGAAATTACCATGAACTTCTCTTTAAAGTTTTTACAGTATTTGAACACTGACAACATGTTCTTTGATGCTCCTATAATATGCAGGTACAAGAATTTGTGCTATTTTATCTGACACAGAAGAGAAAAAGGTATATAATTATGTTGTCACTACTGTGTAGTTAAAATTACAACATGGGGTCAACAATTATATTGTAAATTTAGAGTTCTCACTGCATTGTTTGTCTTTTGGAATAGCTCAAAGGATATCCACCTCATGCAATTATATTTTCCATTCGAGTATAAGCTCTCCTAGCACTTTCTGTTTTAATGTGCTCATATAGGTAAAAAACTTTTATTGATCTGTGTTCATTTAGGTATCTTCCAACTTCTGGCTATCTGATTTTGACTGTTTTTCTTCTCTGCAATTAATAATTTTATAATCTATTTATTTACTTATTTTCTTGTTTCCTATGGTTTTTTTCTTTTCTTCGCTAACTATAACTTTATTATCTATAATTTTCTTGTGCGTCTACTTAACATTTCCAAATATTTTGTAAAATGTTATTAGTCGTTCAAGTTAGCCAATAGATTTGAAATTTCATAACTTCCATGCAAAAATATCTATATAATATCACTTTGTAAATGTTACACTGAAAACAACTTAATTGGTGACGCTATAAATCAAATGTGAGAGGTCCATGTAATGAGATAACAATAAATTCCAATGCAAACAGTTTGACTAAATTCTAATAAAAATCTGAGAGGAAGTATATTGTCTTTTATGGACATCTTGATATTGGAAAGAAATGAGATGAACTTGTTCCCAGGAAAGGGGCGTCACGCAGCGCTTCTTGAAAGCCCACCTCATTCTTTGCCTTTGACTTCCTCGGTGTCTTCTCTCGTCGCGCCCCCGCCGTCTTCCCTTCTTCTTTCTCTCCCTCTCATTCCTTGTCCCCCCTGATAAGACAGAGCTGGGACAGCAATCTGGGAGGAGGAGACAAGCTGAGGATGGAAGATTGATGAACCAATTCTTGTTGCTTTTCACATCCTGAAGAGTTCGAAATTGATTTGTAAATAGATTTGGGATGACGCCAACGGGCAATTCTGTGACCTCCACTTATTTGACCTCTCAGCAGCTTCACCTGGTTTGTCACTTTCCACTCTCGAAAGGCTTTCTTTACGTGACTACAACTGGATTCTTCACAGATGTCCCCAATTTCACGTGTCCAAAGCAGAACTCCCTAAGCCCTCCCCATCGCCCTTCCCTCCCAGTGAAAGTCACCTCTGTTCAGCCAGGACAAAGCCAGAGTCATTGTCGCCTCCTTCTCTTACACTTGCTCCCTGGTATGCAGGCCGCCAGCCAGTCCCATTAACCTTTCACCCCTACCCACCCTCCTGCCGCCCCTGTACCGTCATCTCTCGCCTGATCACTGTCCTACGTTAGTAGCCTCCTGACCGGGCTCCCTGCTTCCGGTTTTGCTCCCCTGGTCTATTCCACAGTTTAGACTTGGGAACTAGACAATATGAGCTTGAAAACTAGCCTCCCCACGTATGAGCTGCATGACACTGGGCAAGTTTACGCACCTCTCCACGCCTTAGTGACCTCACCTGTGGAATGAGGACAATGAAAATAGTCCTGCCCTCATACAGTGATTTTGTGAGGACTAATGAGTTGATACATGTAAGGCAGTTGGAACGGCTCCTAGGACACAGTAAACACTTGATAAACATTGGTCATTACTATTAGTTTGTAATTATTTTCTACTCGGGAAATGTACCACGGTCGGGCAGGATGTTAACATCAGGGGTGAGTTAGCAAGCTGAGTGAAGCACGTCTAAGAATGCTCTGTAATATCTTTACAGCTCTTCTGCCAATCTAAACTTATTTCAACCTAAAATTTTTTTAAAAAATATAAAGGATATCACAATGTATACAATCTTCCAATGCCTTCTCCCTACTCTTGGAATTAAACCTCCACCCTTTAGCCACTTGTGATCTGGGTCCTGGCCAACACCGGACTCACCTCCTGCCGAAAGCCCACTCCTGCCCCGGGCTGCAGCTGCCCTGCGGACGCTCTGCCCACCTGCTCTCCTCTCTCGCCCCGGGGCACACTCCTGGCCATCCGTGGCTCTGCTCGAGGCACTTCCTCATTGAGGGGTTTGACGACATTCGGGCTCCTCTCACCTTTCCTCAGTTCCTTCCTTGCTTTATCTTTCTCCATAGCGCTCAGCATTATCGGAAAAGTTTCTTTTTTTTTCTTTAATTTATATACTAAAATATCCTCTGACCACTTAGCAGAATGTAAGTTCCATGAGGGTAGGAACTTTGTCTTAAGCATCGCTATTCCTATGATCTAAAGCAGTTCCTGGTGTTTGGTATTTGCTCCATATTTATATGTTGAAGGAATATATGAATAACCAGTATTAAATGAGTATTGGCCCCATCCCACAATATATGGACATAAGAAAATATTAAAATTAATCAAAATCGACAAGTGGGTTTTCAATAAAAATTAAGGTATTTAAAAAAAATATTTTGGTCCTCAATCTTAAAGGTGGAAATTAGTTTCTGCATGTCCAAAATAATCCAGCATACAGCAGTCACATAATGTTACTTCAACATACAGGCAGCCCTCTGTATGGTGGGTTCTGCATCCAAGAAGTCCACGAACTGCAGATGGAAAATATTTGGAAAAAATTAAAATAATATTAATACAATAATAAAAAATAATACAAATAAAAACAATAGAGTACAACAACTATTTACATGACATGTGCATTGTGTTAGGTATGATAAGTAATCTAGAGATGACTGGAAGTGTATGAAAGGACATGCACAGGCCGTATGCAAATACTGCATCATTTTATCACAGGGACTTGAGCACCTGCAGATTGTAGTGTCCAAGGCTGGGGTCGCGGAACCAGGCATTGAGGGACAAGTGCACAGGCAAGGCTTTGATCCTTTAAAAAAACTGCATATCCAATATCCTATTAGAAAAGATGGGATTACTTTGTCTTGTGAAGATTCAGGTAAAAATGGCATTATTTCTTTCCTTGTTCTCCATTAGAATATTTTATAGTTAGAGAAAAATAATATGGAATAGAATGTACAGAGTTATTGGGAATTCGGTCGATTTAGCACACCATTTGACTCAATTCATAACACTCTTCAGTTAGGTTCAGTGGCAATGAAAAGATAGAGAACTGGCCTTACCTTTAGGTATGTGAAACATTGCCTTGTAGTGCACTGACTTGATTAAATACAGTCCACATCATTTGTGGATGTTATAGAAACTCAGACTTCTCAGCTATACAAGGCAACAACAACAACAACAAAAAGATAAGACATATGCAGTAGATATTCAGAGAACTCTAGGCTGCGGGAGCCATCCTGCATCCCGCTCCTGCAAGGTGGTGGAGACGGCTTCCTGTGCTGTAGCTGACGCTTGCGTCTGAACGTCATTCGTTTCCTTTGGATCCAGTACACTTCAGAACAAAGCAGACTCCTCTCCTAATGATATTCGGTTACTTTTTACCAAAGGAAATACTTTTTCTTTTAACTTTTTATTTTGACATAATTTCAGGCTATTGAGAAAAGTCACACTACTGAAGAGAGTTCCCATGTGCTCTTCAACTGGACACTCCCATGTTCACACTCACAGCGCTGTTTCTCCCTCTCTCTCTGCACGCGTGCGTTCGTACCCACGTTTCTTTTCTGGACCTTTTGTGAGTAAGTTGCGGACATGATGCTCCTTTACTTCTAAAGGCTGCAGAGTGTGTTTTCTCAATATAAGGTAATCTGTTATGTAACCATAGTACAATTATCAAAATCAAGAAATTAGCATTGATTCCATCCTCTATACAGACCTTATTTAAATTTCACATATTTGTCGTAAGTATGTACGTAACAGAAAAAAAAAATCCCATCTCCCGTGTTACATTCAATTGCCACATCTCTCTAGTCCCCTTTCATCTGGATTAGTCCCTCAGTCCTTCTTTGCAGCATATGACAGCGACATTACTGATGAGTACAGGCCAGTTATTTTGTAGAATGTCCCTCGATCTGGGTTTGTCTGATATGTCCTCACGTTTAGACTCGAGCTTGGGGAGAGTGTCACGGGAACAATGCTGTGTCCTTCCACAGGCACACGGAGTCGCCGGGCCACTGCCTGGGTGCGAACCTGGGTCACTTGGTCGAAGTGATGGCAGCCAGCTTTCTCCACTGCGAAGCTATTATAATATTAGGATAGTTATTTCATTAGACATAAAATGGGGCCTTAATAAAATTATAATCGTGTTTCAGGATTTAATCCTCTTCCATAGCACCACATTTTAAAGTAGATTCAACAGGAAACATAAGCACAGGAAAAGAAGATAATTGCTTACCAGAGTCTGAAAATCAGACAGAAATCCCTGCAGGCAGTTATATGGAAGAAGCACAATTTGTAGCAATTACATACACAAAGTAGGTGGTTTTGTATGCACCTTTTACATATATTCCTCTTTCCTACATGTCAAAACTTAAAAACTGAGGCTCTGAATTGTCTACCTGAAGAGGAAGATCAAATTTAACAAACTTTTTTAAAGAAAAAAAAAATACGTACTTCCTTTCAAACCTCTACTGTTGCAATACAGATAGTCTTCATCTCCTGGAATAGTTTTATTTATAATGTTGGTTGAACATTAGATCTATCTGAAGTGATAACCTTCTTTCTACGACTAAATCCTTAGAATAGGGTGAGCAAAGGGAGTTAGAATAAAGGCTTCTCAGCCGTGGCGGCCACACAGCGAGCGCAGGCAGGCGCCGGGTGGCAGGGCGGTGGCGCTCACCCTCCTCTCCCCGCCTCTGCAGAGCTTCCGTGCGCTCTGCGGCTATATTTAGGTGGCAGGATTTGACGGCAGACAGTACGCTCTCTCCTGATGTTGTTGAAATCGTAGTGGAAGCTTTAGTTTCTAGGAAATATACTGTTTCTCATTCTATTCATCCTAGTCATTCCGTAAGAAACCAAATTCTAAAACTATGTGCTACGAATGACCTTCTGTTACAAATATTCTTTCTAAATTATGGCTTGGGAGGGTTGCCAGATAAACTACAGGACGCCCGGTTACATTTGTATTTTAGATAAATAAAAATATCTGGGTCAGACTTACACTTTAAAAAAGTATTCATTACTTTTCTGACACTCAGATTTAACTGAGCGTCCTGTAGTTTTATTTGCTAAATCTGCCAGTCTTAGGCTTGCACCAAAATAAGTCTGCTCTTCTCTCAGGAACTGCTTTGGTTTTGTTTTATGGGGATGATGGTGTCGTTCTCTTTGTTCTGAACGCTGGGAAACTCAGAACCAACTTGGCGGCCCACAAGGATCACCATCACAGGCTTGAGGGCCAGTCCCACCTCCCGGCTCACTCTTAACTTTTATTGCCGCCATTTTCCCTCCACCATCCTTACCTTCATGGAAAAAGCAAGAGCAACGTCATGAAACCACCTTGTTCGTTGCAAATATCCCTAAACTGCTTCGAATCCTTTTAGCAAATGAGCCACAGGATGAGTTATTAATAAAATAACACTTATTATTGATACCTCTAGATAAATAAATTTTTAATCCTAATAATTATTAACTTTCCATTGATATGGTTTTATTAATGCTTATAGAATATTTCCATATCAGTTCCAACCACTAAAATTTTACTTTGAATTTTGAATCAGAAATCCCAATTTCAAGCATGTTCTAGAAACCTTACGAGTAATTCTCACCAAGGACTGAAATTAAGAGATTTTAAGAGCTTAATGGATGCTGTTGCTAGAATCCAATGCTCAGAATATATTGGGTACAGTGGGTTTCATGTGTTCAAAATACTTTTACAAAAAAACAGGAACAAAACTGATCTTTGAATAGCATTTACTTTAACATAAGAATGATCAAACTTACCATTCCTAACCTCAGATTAGCATTGAAGTATTTAGTAGATTAATTTTATTTAAAACAAGCTTTGTTTTATTTAAAGTTGTAAAAGTAAAAAAAAAAAAACTTGATTTTTGTTTCTGAAATGATCTCTGCTACATAGACATATAATGATGCCTTAACTTTTAAATACTATCATCCTTATAATACCCCCTGAAAATTTCCTAAACTATATTTTACTGGAAATTTAGAAATTGATCTATTGTATTCTCATTGATTCTTCTTCACAGCTTTTAAACACAGGCTGCTAAGCATCAATAATAAAGAATCGCTCTCCTTTTTAGCCAACACTGCTGCAAACAGACAGCAGCGGTACCTCTGGCTTGCCTTCCATCTAAATACATAAGAACAGGATTTATGCGGGCTATAAATCTAGTCAGAATAAAACCTTTAAGTGGTAAGCAATTCTGTGATGTGCAAGTATCATTGATTTGTTAATCTGAGAGTGTTTTTATAAACTGATTTGGATTAGTGAGTTCTGATAGCAGAGCTATTTTAAGGCTTTTGAATAGTGGTAAGTGTAGTGAAAACAAGGCAGTGAAAATTAACCCATTGGCTCCACCTATAAATTTAAATCACAGCCTTTGAAAGAAGAGAGCAGTATCATTACACGTAGTTTGCTAGTGTGGATACCACAGCAGCCGTAGAGACCATTTGCTCATAATTGGTAATTGTTGCTCTAGATTCAGGATAAGTCTGCCGGCAACGTATGAGGCACTTTGTGGAAAGGCAAACTGTGGTAATTCTCCAGGGACATTTTGTGTAAGACACTACTGAGATGAATTTAGATTTAATTTAGCAATTCTCTTTCTCTGTTATAAACCGTAATGAGAAAGATGCCTTCCCTTCTCTAAAATCTCATAGCTAGTGAATACTGGAGCCACGCTATTTTAACAGAAAGAATGCAAGGATATTCTACTCATATATGCATAAAAAAGAAATTTTTTCAATGGAAATAGCAGTGCAAAGGAAAAATGAAAGAGATAGATTTCAGCCCTGGATTTTTAAAATTTTTATTTGTTCATTTATTTTTTTTACAAAATCTCACCGAGAAATGCAGCTTAAGGTGTTAGCACAGGTTAATTACATTTCTACACTCAAGCAAGTCGCCAAGGCAGCTGGAGTAAAGATGAACAAAATGTGACACCCAGAGAAGAAAACCAAAACTTGAGTCCCACTGGCCTAGACTTTGCTGTGGCAATATTGTGACAAAACCAAAGATGCAAATCAGGCACAGAATTGAGTGTTTAAGGAAACACGTAAAGGGCCCCTTCCTTACAAATGTGTCCTCACAGAAAATGAGGAGGTGATTTTAAAACATGGACTAATACAAGGGAGGGTACGAGAGCCAGATACGCAGAGGCATCACTAAGATTTCAGATGCCTGTTGGGCTTGGCCTGGGTGACTTCACTGTGTTGAGACCTCAGGCCTATGGTCAAAGCCAGATTTAGAAGAAAAAAAAAGGAAAGGGGTGGAGAGAACCACCTACTTAGTGTGTTTCAGGATGGCTGGGGAAGGGCCAAATGTCTGTCCAAACTTCTGTAACAGAGCCTGAAATGTCACCATCCCTTTGCATCTTGAAATGTTGCCGTAGACGTATATCCACTCTGGGAGCAAGAAATTCTTACTGAGTTCGAGCTATAATTTGAAAGCTGTTTAACTGACAGCAAACTAAGGGAAAGTTTCCATTCCTGGTAGAATACTGGGACTTCAAAAAATTAGCCTTTTAAAATTAACCATGGTTTGGATGAATTTTAAAATCTCATTGTTATATATACACAAAATTTGAGAGGTGAACATAGCAGAGTCTATTTTGGTTTCAGAATAGAGTCTTGGGTTTAATTTCTGTCTTTGGTACAACATATCTATACATGAAAGAGGACTCCTGTTTCCTAAGAGCTCATCTGCTAATACTGATTGTTCTTCATTTGGCATTTTTCTGACAAAACTGTAATCATTTCAGAATGAAGACTCAATCATCAGTCACAAAAAGCTATAGCCAGTGTACTAATAAGCCAGTGTAGTACCATTTTTCACAAATACAAGAAAATCAAAGCTCACATATATGAATCTAATATATCAAAGAAACCTTCTTATACAATGTGTATCGTATAGATTGTGTTTTCTCTAGGCTGTCAGTAAGCATTTCATGGTGCTTTTGTGCTTCAGAAAAAAAATATTAGTGCTTAACTCACACTCTGAGACTTCCTCCCAAACGATCCTCTAGAAAGAAATACAGGCTACAGATAAATTAGAAAAACTAAATAACCAGGCTTTTTTTCTTTTAATTTAAATGTTAGGAAGAAATGAAACTGGATTCTGAAGTGTTCTGTTTGGTTCTTCTCCAGATACAAATTGGGCTTCGTACAAATGGAGAAGCCATTGTTGACGTCCATTGACCCATCTGAAGCAATGCATTCTTTATGAAATAGCCCTGCATTGCTAATAAAGCGATCCCAGCAGCAAGCTTGGCTGTTTAATTTGTTTCCGTGGTGTGAGAGTATAATTTTGACATGCTGAAAAATTGCTGCACAGAGACTCGTACCACAATTGTTGCTGAGTGCATTTTCAATATAACATTTGTTATTGAGATGCTCGGGGTATCTTCTGAGAAGCAATATCCTAAATGAAGCTGAGTGTAGAAGTCCCCTAATGTAGAATGGAATTTTGTGTCCAGCTCAGCTTATTTCAAATCTACTTAAACAGATATTCATTGCGTATTTTCTATTGGATAAGACAGCTGCTCTCTCACAGTAGAACCAGGGAATCCTCAGCATTATTTCTTCGTACCTTTTGGTGATGTGTTAAAAGATTTTCTTCTAATAACAGGCCAGCCATAGAGTTTCCCCACACACACAATTTGGCATGTAAAGATTGTAATAGAAGAACAATTGTTATATTAAATTAGCTAATCTTATGAAATAGATTTTCATGCTCTTTAGACTATATTTAATTTCAGATTTTGCAGCACCATTATATCCAGAGTGAGTATGTGGGTGACTGCTGTGTGAGTCACCAGCCAAAAGTAGAAAGGTTGGGCTCTGGTGTCCTATTTGATTGGGAAGCTGGAAGGACAGCCTGTATTGAGCACAGACATTTTTCATAATTATGTTGCCTGCAAGGTTGCCACCTGTCCTAATTTAATCTGATTAAGGCGAAATGCAAAAACTGTTCTCATTTCTGTCCGAGTTGAGTGGTGCAAAGCTTCATCTCAGGAAGGAAGAAGAGATGAATACACATACAGCTGAGGAGGGAGGAGGGAAATGTGTCTAATACTCTGGGGAGGTGGAAGAAATGGTCCTCATTAGAGGTGTAAGCTTATAAACAAATTCTGAAGAGTGTTTTAGCAGGAGTCGTCAAGATGTTGAATGGAATAATACTTTAACCCAGTGGGAGGTGCACTTTGGAGAATGTGTCCTATTTAGATCATCTGAATGGTTTGTAAATATGCATTCAGAGGCGACTCACTGACACCAATGTGATCACCAGGGTTTGGTTGAAGGATAGGATGGAAAGGCAAGCAGGCAGCCACTAAAAATGATAACACATGTCCGTTTCGGTTGCCCATTCGTATTATGAGGTGGGAAAAACAAGTTACAGAATTTCATGCATAGTGTCATACCTAATATTAAACTTGTATGTGTGTTTGTGTGTGTGCATACAGTGAGAGCCGTATCTAAGAGATGATTCATAAAAATATTTGAAGACTGTCTCTGGGTGGTAGAATTGCTAATTCTTACCTTTTTCAAGTATTTTAATAATTTACAATACCCATGAAAAAAAGTGCTATATTAATTTTAGAAAACACTTTTTTGTAAAAAAAAAAAAAAAAGGTAGAGAATTGTAAATAATAAATGTTTTCTGAAACTCTCCTAAATAAGGAAAAAAAAACCTCTGGAAATGATAATCTGACACCAACACTTCTAAGAAAAACACATGTGACTTGTTGCTATACCCCAATAATACCATTATCTAACCCAATTTCTTCTTAATTTCTTGTCCTAAGATGGGGTTTTTTTCTTAAACATTTTCTTGTCAGTAAAGCATAACACCATTTGTCCTAACAGCTACCTAGTCATATATCTGTATAAATATTTTTTTATTTGTCCTGAAAATTTTAAGAAGGATATAAAGGAACTATATATAACCTATGCCCTATGTGCTCTGAGAGATACCATATCACCAAAAAAAAGTAAGCAATGAAAGTCAAACAGAAGTTTCAGGTTTTCTGTAACACTGTATAGTTTATCATCACAGAATTAACCAGTAAACCGTGAATCTATTTTGGTTTATGGTTTTCCATATCTTACGGAACTTTTTGTGTGTTCTGAGGTAGGACATCTAACCGGAAAGCTGTAGGTTGGCATTCTGTCGCTGGCCCACAGGTGGTTCTCTCGTCCCCCCCACCCCGGGTCAGGCCCGTGCTGTGGGCGCCACATGGATGCGAGTGTGCAGCTCCCAGCCTGCAGCAAACACGCAGCAGCTCTGAACCTGACTCCCATAGTCGTGACGCTTACATCTGTTCAATTTATCCTTGTTATAAAATTAATAATAATGTGCAAACACAGTCGTCTCCAGTTTAGACTATTTCCGTTTTACCCAACATTGTAACATACAGCTCCTCAAAGGAGTGCGTTCAACTTTGGAGACTCTAAATTGTTTTATGGTAATCTCAATGTTTTCACAAGAGTTGGTTTTCTCTCTGCTATCATAAAATAAGATGGATCATCAAAAGAATTGGGTCGTCATTGGAAAGTTTACCTTTTAAAACAGCTCTTCTAAAACGGTTTTTTTCTGTGAGCCAAAGTGCCTTTTAGAAAAAAATCCTTTGCTCTTTAGCAAAAACCGGTAGATGACAGTGAGGATGCGTGCGGTGGAATCCACCTTTCCGTAGCGTGTGGAGCTCTGGGCAAGGTGAGTTGGGAAGCGGCAAGTTAAGTCAAAAATTCCCCCTGAATCTTGAGGCGTTTATGATATAAAATAGACAAAACGGGATATTTTCAAACATGCATGAGCAAAGGATGCTGTTTCATCCAACAGTGAGCAGACTGTTCCACTGACATGTGTTCTCATCTCTCTGAGCAGTAAATATTGATAAAGGAGCAAATAAACACATGTGACTGTTAGGCCCCTCCTCTATCCCCACCCCAGCCTTGTAAGTTTGGGTGGGGGGCTCTTCAGTCCGCACGGCCCTCCCCTCCACCATCCAAGCCCCATCAGCACCTCCCACCAGGAGGGCAGCATCAAGTCCCCGCGTCCTAGAAGCCTGTGTACCCCATTGATGTTTCTGATGTGGCCCTTCCCATCTTTCCCTTCACACCCCCCTGAAATCTACCTGTCCCCTCGAGTTCTTGAGAACAACTTAAACACTGAGGTAGGTGGAGTTTGCAGTAGGTCTGTAGCTACAGGAAGGGAAACAAAGGAGTCAGCACAGGAGGCTCAGAACACTGAAGGATGAGTTCTGGTTGCAGAGTTCTGGAGCCTCCTCGTGGTCGGCGAGACGGAAGTCCCTCTGCAAAGTGTGGGAGCCCTGAGCACCCAGCCCTGCACACACCAGGCAGACCTAGAAAGGGGATGATCTGCAAGGTTTGAGGAAGATGCCAGACTAATCCCACATCAAAGGACATTATGCGTATCTTCCTTCTCCTTTCTTCTTTTAAAATCTCCTCCACTGTGGAAGTTTCCCATCATAGAAAGCAAAGAGAATAGTACGTGAACCTCCACATACACACCAACTGGCTACAATGCTCACCAGTTGAATGGCCAATCTTGTTTCCACCGTACCTCACTCACTGGATTACGTTGAAGCAAATCCCAGAGATCTCATTTAGAGCTACAAAATGATAAGTACTTATTTACTATATATAACCACAATATCTTTATCACACCAAAAATGTAAACTGAAATTCCTCAATATTATCAAATACCAAGTCATTGTTTAAATTTTGCTTATTGTATCACGATTTTTAACAGTGGACGTCTTTCTCTTTTTCAAATAAGGAGCTGAAGAAAGTTTATACATTGCATTTGGTAACATGCTTAATGTGTCTCTTAAGTCTCTCTCTCTTTTTAAATTCCTGTGATGTGTTTGTTGAAGAAACTAGGTCAGTTTGCCCCAGAGAGGTACCCACATTTTGAATTTGGCTGTACCCCTGTGAGGGTTGTATAAGGAGGTGGTTCTTAACTTCAGGGTGCATTTCATGCCATCCAGCGGGAGGGCTTGTTAAAAGGCAGATCTCTGGGCCCCACCTTAATTTCTGATCCGGTGGGTGTGGCTGGGGCTTGAGAATTTGCATTTCTAACAAGTGCCAGTTGATGCCTAGGCTGCTGATTCAGGGACCACAGCTGACAACCACAGGTCTAAGGTAATCTTCGTTCCCTGTATCTCCTCTATATTATTATTAATAGTTCTATGCAAATGTTTGATCCGATGGAGGGATTTTATTTTTATAGGAATCTTCAAAGCAGTGTTATGAACTTCTGTTAGGAGGCACGTAATATCCTTTGCCAATAGCTATTGATGATTATTGCCCGCATCTTTAACTTCATCTTGGTTCATACATTTTTATATTCCAACACTTCTACCACTCCTTTTTAATTTATTAGCTGCAATACTTTTATTGAAAGTAATTTTCTTTCATCAATTATTTGTATTTGTATACTCTGACCTACAAGTCATGCAGTCTAGGCAGGTTAAATGCTTGATTTTTTTTACCACTTTATTTACCAGTTTTTAGTATAATGAGTTGTTTTCCTGGTATCCTCTCAAGGTGACCAGTATGGGTTTTTTTGTTTTGTTTTGTTTTTATAATATTTTAGGAACTCATTTGATTAATGTGATTTTTTTTTTAAAAGATGGGGTCTCCCAGGCTTGAGTACAGTGGCATCATCATAGCCACTGCAGCCTCGAACTGCTATGCTCAAGAAATCCTCTCATCTCAGCCTCCACATTAGCTGGGACTACAGGCGCACACCACCATGCCCAGCTATTTTTTTTTTTTTGATTATTTTCTGTAAAGACAGGGTCTTGTTATGTTGTCCAGGCTGGACTCAAACTCCTGGGCTCAAGTTATCCTCCCACCTCAACCTCCCAAAGTGCTAGGATTACAGGCATGAGCCACTACAGCCGGCCTGATTATTGTGTCTGATATCAATAATACATTCAGGAAGTTCAAGCCAACAAACAAAAGAAAAACAGTCTAATCTGGGGCTTGATTTATCTGTCCTTATTCTCTTCACCAGTCACGTCAACCAGACGATGCCTCAAAAGACACTTGTCTTAGGACGAGGAGCCTCCATTAGCTAAGCAGGTTGTCGGCACTGATGTGATCAGTGGAGGGACGGCCAGCTCCTCAGGCCGGGGTGAGCCTGGGGCCAGGTGCAGAAGAAGGCGCCCCTGCGACTGCTCCCTGCATGGGAAGAAAGCCTGGGAGTTGCAGCGTTTGTGGATAGGCACACAATCCAGCCCTGGCTTGAACCCCAGGCACCGAGGCTGGTTGTAAAACAAGTATCAAAATAATAGTCATAATTTATAAAATAATTACTTTTGGAGATACATACTACCCTATTGAGATGAATTCTAATAATGAGGAATGATGAATATAATTGCTGTATTGTGAGTGCAGACGTTACATGATGATTGTAGTGGTGTGTTTGGGAGACCTAGGAGAGTAGAAATGGCTCCCCCGTGCTTCCCGCAGGGAAGGGCCAGTCCACTGATGGCAGCCATCCGGAGCCAAGAGCATGCATGACCATGATGGCTGGTGAGGCCTGTGTAGGTCACAGTGTGGCCCTTTATCCAAGCCACAGAGAGTCAGAGGGAGCAGCCCGACCTGAAAGACCAGGAGGATCACTGCAGGAGCTCAAAGATAGTGTATCTCATCAGAAAGCCGGGCATCTCCTGGGACAAGCCCATTCAAAATAAACTCAAATTAAAAAACATATAATGAGAAAGGTACATGGCACATACCTGTGTTTAAGCACAGCTGGGAATTTTCAGTAGCAGCCCTCTTTTTAATATAATGTCATTTCTTTTTCCCTTAGCTATTATAAATATCAACACCACCAATAGCAAGTTAAGCATATGCATGTAAGCAAAAAGAATAAAAGTGAATTATCATGCATAGTTCCACCACTAAGAGAAAATCACCATCAATATCGTGACATGTGGTCTGCCAGTATTCTTCCAGTGCATGTACAATGATTTCACTAAAACAGGATCATCATATCCACAGCAGTTTGTAACCTGATGTCTTTACTTAACACCGTCTCATAACCACCTGCCCAAATAATTCAGTAGTCATCAACATGATATTCTAATGGCTGTGCTACACTCCGTCCCAGCCAGGATATGCTGGGGTACCCAGGATATGCTGGGGTACCCAGGGTTCAGACCTCGGGCCTCCCCTCTCTCTCTCTCTCCCCCTGGCCGACCTCATTTAGTCTCTGCAACTCCTCAATGTGCATAGCTCTATCTTGGACCTCTCTCGAACTCCAGACTCCTACATCTAACTGTCCACTCTGCACTTGGATGGATAATAGGCACCTTAAATGTCCTACATTCAAAAGTGAGCACGTGCTGCCCCTCACCACTGCCTTCCCTGTCCCAGCCCACGACATTTCCAGCCTTCCAGGTGCCCAGGCCTAGACCTTGCAGTCATCTGGGCCTATCGTCTTTCTCTCACACCCACATGCAATCTGTCAGCAAATCCTGCAGATCTGTCTTCAGAATGTATCCAGATTCTGACCAGTTCTCATTTTCTCCCTGTTACCACCCAAGTTGGAGCAACCACCATCTCTCACTTGGTCTGTGGTCATCGCTTTGTCCCTGGCTCTCTGCCCCGACCCTGGCTCACTGCAGACTGCTTCAACGCAGCATTGGATTGCATTGGCTAAAACAGTAAAACAGATCAGGTGACTCCCCTGCTTGAAGCCCTCCGGTACCTTCCCACCTTATTAATAATAACATCCTAAATTCTCACTAATAACTCTAAAGGCCCTGCATGGTGGGGTGGGGCTGAGAGAACCCCTTGAGTACAGCCACACGCTGCTACCACTGCCCACTCTGCCCCATGCCCACCGATCGCCTCCGTGGTTTTCCAGCTCACGTTCCCTTCTCCAGGCACCCATTCTTGCTGGGCGCTCTGCCTAGAACGCTCTTCTCTGATGGAGCCACATGGAGTGGAGCCTCTCCTCTCTCACTTCCTTCAGGTGACACCTCATTTGAGAGGTTTTTCCTGACCACCCTTATAGAATAGAGAGTAGTTCTCTGCCTTTCGCCATTGCTGCTTCGATGTTCTTCACAGCGTGCACTTTCCAGCTCTGACATTCTGCTGTGTCCTTGCTCGTCTGTAGTCTGTCCCCCCATACGGAATATAAGCATCGTGAGAGCAGGGACTTCCTGTTTTGTTCACTGCTGCATCCACCACACATAAAATGACACGTGGCAACAAATACTGGTTCAAAGCATGAATCTGAATTGCCTTAGGTATATCCAGATAACAGTCCATTTTTTCTCCTATAATTATGCTCCTGGTTTTCTTTTCCTACTTAAAAGCTACAGTGTGGAAAATAGCGAATCGTAAAAAAGATGGAGGATGAGTTATTTTGCTTTCTATCCTGCTCAGATAATAACTGTTAATGAATAACACAGTTAATGGTCAGCTGGATGATAAGATGAGGCATGTACAGAAAAGTTCCTCTTCTTGAAGAAAATGTATTTTCTGGTCAGTTGTTATTTTCATGCATCCAAAGTAACTAAGAGTGTCCAAACTGGCAGCGCTCAGGTGCCTCTCCGCTGCGCAGAACGCGGATGGCTGCATCAAAGACTTCCCTCTTGCTGGTGGACTGGCTGTGAGATCTGTTTTCCAAAACAGACCAGCTTCATCTATTCGAAAGCCCACTGAGTCAGTGACAAAACCTGGAGCATAGAAAGGAATCCTCTATGCTGGCACTCACTAGCCTAACACAGCTTCGGCGCCCTCCACGCGGACAGCGAGGCAGGAGCACCTTCTCATCCCTCTCCTTGAGGTCCTCGAACAGAAGGACCCAGCCTTCTGAATCTGCATCGGGGGTTGCTGCCGGCTCTCAGACGACGATGCCCTTTTTTCCTCCTTTCTTCAATTCCGTGTCCTGTCTCCTGCTCCTCGCTGATGGCGCAGGTGCTTTCCACGTAGTCCGTCAACCAGGCTCTGCTTCCTGCTGTCCGGGCACAGCCCTCAGCCTGGTGCAGCCTCGGACCGGGGCAACGTTTGTCATTTTCTTACTATTTTCCACTTTAACATATTGTCTCTGACTCAGAGTCCACATTTCAGGAGCCTCTTTTCTCTCAAAACTTCCAAAAAAACTGCTTATGCTTTCATACTTTTTGGACATGGTAGTTAATTGACATTTGTATGGTCACCGAATAACCAAACACAAACACTGCAAATACAGGTGGAGACCAATAATTTGTGAACTTAGACCAAAATGACAGCACGAAAGTACTAAAATGTCCTCTTGGCTGAGGCTAGAGTTGACAAGGTTTTTTGGATTTGTTTTTTTTTTTTTTTTTTACTGGAATAGCTTTATTTATATCCATGAAAGTTCTTAAAGTAAACGTTGATACATGGAGGAACTTCTAAAAGGACAATGCAGATGTATGAAAGTTTTTACTAGGATAATCTGCAGCTTTGAAACACTGTATCAGGATCTATCACTTCTCATTTTCTAGTTGATAAGCGCTTGCTTAAAACAAATAGTCTATAAGCGAATGCCCTGTGAAAGTATACAAGATGAATGTCTGGCTTTGAATTCTCTGTAGTTGCTTATTCTAAGGCCTTGGTGCAGTTCCCTGAGCAGCACAGAGTGCCTGAAGGACCCCAGTCTGTGCCAACAGCTCGTGTGGTGACAGAAAACTTGTTAAGTCCCTTCTCGGGACCTCGAGAACCCTGGGTTTCAAAGGAGCCTGGTTGAGTGCTTGTGAATAATGCACTTCAGAATGTGAATAGCAAATTGGGACTCATTGATAAAACTCTCTGGCAGATGAGAATTACTCAGATTGGTCATTTTGGTTAATTAAAATAAAGAATGATTATTAATTTTCATGTGGGAAAATGCAAAGATCTGGGCAAACCATAGTGTAATTAACAATACAGACAAAGCTATATGGTTTTTTTTCCCTTACCCATCATAGAAACTGTTATTTGTCCTTTAAATTGGATTTCTGGTTTTATTTTATTTATCTCATCTCCTTCAAGTGTATCTCACACCAGCATACAAACCCTAAATATCTGAGCTCTCTAAAAGCAGTGATGAATCTAAGCAGCAATACTTAGAGTGCTTGCAAAATTACTGTTTTTTTTAAGAATTTGAAATATGCCTTCTAGTAATGAAAGCAATTATGCCCACACTAAGATGAATAAAAAAAAATGCATAGCACTAAAGTAACAAGGGAAATTATGGAAATAAATTAAAAATAGAAAAAATCAAAACCAGTAACTATCACTAAGTACCCATAAAAATGTAAACTCTTCTGTCTCCTTCCCCATTCCGCTGTATCCTCTCACCCCCTCTCACCTCATCTTGAAGGAATGACGTGAATGTAAGGAATGGTGTCTATTCCTGAACTCCAATAACTTCTACTTAATAATTATTTCGGATAGGATTTGTTTTCCCAAACTTAGTAGTACCTAAATATGTCCCAATGAAGTCCAGTTTAAAGAACACATTCTCACTGCAGAGTGTAGAGTACAAATATAAATACCAGAAGTTTCCAGTTTATAAACTGCGGGTGTTCCATAAACTTACATGTCTATAAATTGTTCAGAACTCAGAATTCTTTTATGCTAAAGAAACCTCATTAACCATGATCGTTAGGCAGCCAGCTGGCCCGCCGAGTCCTATGTAACCAGTTTTATCTGGTAGGATGCATCCAGTCTGGGTCATCTTTTTGGTCGAATCTACTCAGGGATTACGATCCCACGGGCTCCCTTTTCCCTAAGTTCACTAGACATTGACATGTTCATTTAGATAAACCAATCCCCATAATCCAAGGAAAAGCACATTCAGTGGAACACAAAATCACATCTCCGTTATTTCCTCCTTTTCCCTTCTCTGGTTTCAACCAAGAACGAGCTTCTGAGAGCAGCAGGAGAAAGAAATGGTGGACTGGGATTGCTTTTAATTCTGAGGACCTCTCTCCCTCACAGTCACTCACGTGTTGACCATCCAGATCAAATTTGTAATCTGAGGGATGCTGGGTGATGAAAACACCTGCCCTCTAGAAATTTATCATCAAAACCATTCAAAATATAGATCAATAACAAAGAAGAATTTCATGAGATTCAAAGGTAGAGGCAAAGTGCCAAGAATGTACACACAATTCAAAATTTTTAAATTGTTTTGACATCATAACATAGAAATGAGAAAAATGTTTTCGACTTTTTGTTACTGCATTTTCTACCTTATCCTTCACATCCTCTGTGTCAAATCCTCCAAATGACCACAGAAAATCCATTGCAGAACAGCACTGATTGGCTCTACGGCAGTGAGTGACACCACCATGTGGGGAGTCGTGGGCGTGTCCCCGAAAGGAGAGGGATCTGGGCTCAAGAGGCCATGGCAGATCTTTCGAAGTGGGACACTGACTGGAATTTGGCAGATTCGTGACAGAGTAGTTTGGGGTTGGTGGACGCAATGGGACAAGGCTCTTGAGGGAGGCTTGATAAGGAAACTGGCGTCTGATAGGGGAGCTGTTGCCCAGCTGAGTCGTCTGTTTCCCTGCTAAGAGAGATTGCTGCTCAGAAGAGCAACCTATCTGGTTAAATTATTTGCAGGAATTTCTTGAGGCAAGCAGTGAAGTTATTTATGGCTTTTCAAGCTTATCTTCCTGGGCAGGATTTTTCTGGAACAAATAATTAGGTCTTGGTGGTCTCTGTTCTCAGCCTTAATAGTTAAGTGATGTGTTTGCAGGTGCTTTCAATTTTCATCTGCAGCCAAATGGTGGCTTGGTTTCCCTCACACTCAGGCTCCAGCCTTTCGATTCCATTCCTCCTCCTCCTGTTTTTTGTTTTTTTGTTTTTTTTTTTTTGTGACGCCTCCTTGGTTGCTCTCTGCTCACTTGGCTCTTTCACATCGAGGTGGTTTGTTGATGTGCACCTTGTTTCTTCTACAAGCTCCAGGAAGGCAGAATCCCTGCCTGATTCCTTTCTGTTTTCTCTGTAACTCCTGGCCTTACGCACAGTAGACATGCGCTGAAAAGTTGTTCAGTGAAGAATAAGTGAATATTTGGTTGGAATTCACCTCCTGCCAATAATAATATTTGTTATTACTTGTGAAATGAAAAGTTTCCCATTATGTCTCATTATCAATGTGACTGATTCTTCCCAGATAACTCATTGGAAGACAGATCATCTCATAGCCACTGGGGTTGACCCAGCAGGGACATTTGGATTAATACAGCAGCTACAACAAACTGGGAAATATCCAATCTGCGTGAATTTTTATGTAAATTATGAAATCACAAACATCTGAGCTTAATACACCCTATTTTGAGCTCCTCCTAGAAGAGACTTTATGTGCTTCTCAGGTACTAACTGCCTCATCTACAAATGAGACATCGAATGAATAATATTCCATGGCTTCTTTCAGCTTATTCTGAAAGCACCAAAATCTACAAGTTTTCATGCTATCCTACTTAGGTAAACTATGCCTACTAATAACAGTGGTTTTTTTAGAAGGTATTCCTTTTCCAAACTACGTTCATGCTTGTATGTGTTCATGATTAAAATAAACTCAGGTCTATAAGTTATTGAGTTTTATTCATTTTTTCCAAGGTTATCTTTTGATGTAAAGCTTTCATGTAGAATTTTTTTCTTATAAAAAGTTATAAAAATCCAGTTACATATAGAAAATAGCATAATAAATACCCATGTACCATACTACCTAGCTTTGAATACTCCTTCAGGCCATTTAATCTTTCTCTGCCTCTGTTTCATTATCTTTAAAATGGGGATAATAATAGCATCTACCTCATAGGGTTGCTGTGAGGATTAAATGAGTTACATGCAAAACACTAAGAAGAGTGCTTTGTCCATAGTAAGTGTTATAGAAATTCTAGCTTTTATTTTTTAACAATTATTATGATACACTTTAAAAACAGATTCGAAGCACCCGCAACCCCAATGGTCCTGTTCCGCTCTCTCCTCTCCCTGAATTTGATATTCACCTGAGTGGTGTTTATCACTTACATGCATTATTTTATATTCTTAGCACATTTCTGTATATCCGTCTGCATGAATTTTGATGTAAATTATGAAATCACAAACATTATCACAAACATTGTATAATAGATTCTCTAAACTTTATATAAATGATACTGTACTGTGCATAATTATAACATTTTTTCTCAACTTTATGCTTTTGAGATTTATCTGTTTTGATACATTTTATTCTAGTTAATTCATATTAACTCACTTCCTGAAAGTCTTTGCTTCAATGTCATTTTCTCAGCAAGAAATATTCTGAACACCTGATTTAACATTAGCCGGCCCTGCTCTTAACCTCCTTATACTGTTCTATTTTTTCTTCTCTGTATGGTGCTCTTCACCTTCTGAAATGTTATGTAATTTACCTATTTATTAGTTTATTTTCATCGTCTCTCTCCCCTTTAGAACACAAGCTCCAGTGAGGGATTTTTGTCTGTTTTCGTTTTTTCACTGTTGTGAACCAAGTACCCTAACAACGCCTAGCACAAAGTGAATGCTCAAGGAATACTTGTTGAATTATTTTGTCTCTTCTCCCATTGATGGCCATTTCAAATGTTTCCTTTTGTTGTTGCTGTTATTAAAAAAAATGTTCCAGTAAATATTCTTATATTTATCTCCTTGTGTAACTGTGTGAGTTTCTCTCTGGTATATACCTACAAGTAAATTGTTAGGGAAAAGGTGAATGTCTTCAAGATTCTTTATAAGTGGTTTAGTGTATCCTGGAACTCATCAAGTGTTGGCCGTTGAAAAGGAATGCATAAATAATCCTTTATAGACATAAATAGAAACATATCTACACAGAGAAATTATTAAAATAAGCTTGGCTTTACTTATCAAAGTGATAATGCCTTGAATTTGATTATGTAAAGTCCTACTTCCGACTTTGAATGCAATTGCTCAGTCAAGATAGCTTAGTGAATTTTCCATGGATTCTGTTAATGCCTGGCTCTCAGGCTAATTCAGAAATGGCTACTTCAGCAAAGTACATGGAGACCCCAATCAACCTGGCTTACCTGGAGTGGAAAGGAGCCCTTCAAATCCACTCTCCACCATGGCCCAGCCTACAGATGTGGCCCATGCCAATTGGCTTGTGCTCGAAGGTCCTTGTTCAGTCTTGCGGCATTGTCTTTGATGACACTGAGTCATCATTTATTTTTGGTGCCATTTCATCATTAGTTGGTTTCCTTTGCTAAGTTGTACTTAGGGGGAAAATAGAAGGCAACTGTGATTGTCAAGCCTACATTAAGGATTCTAAGCTACAGCCAAGAGAGAAATTAATCCTCAAAGCATTTCACACCAAACAGCAGCAATGCACAAAGTACAGATTATTTGTGTCATGTGGCCAGTGCCAGGCCAGTGCCAGTAGCACATCAGAGAGCTGAAATCCATTTCAATTTTTATCCCAAGCCTGGGTGCTCACGGTTCTCCATTGAACCCAAAGGATATCACAATTGCCCCTGTGATGATTTGCAAAGAAATTAAAAGAAAAAATAGTGATTGAAGACTCATGTGGTTTTTAATGCATCTCAATGGAATGTATTTTCCAAATGAGTTTTCCCTACTTTACAGCACGGTTATTGAGGAAATTCAGCAAAAGCTTTCTGAAAAAGTTGTGGTTTAGTTAATCCCTCACAGGTTTTCTTTTGTTATGATTTTTTTTTTAATAGCTATCAGTGACTTTATGGAAATGATCCACAGCTTTGTAATGCAGTTTCATTGAGGAGGTTCTCAATTAGATTATGAAATAATCTTTATGGTATAGCAACAGAATGAAACTAAATGTTGATTATAGATACTAATTGAAATAAAAGACCCAATTTCAACATTAACCTTTAAAACATAAGATTCAATTCTGTTTTCATAAGCTTTTTAATAAATTGCCTTATTCACTTTTAATACCAAACAGGCAATTTATTTTTATTTATAAGAGCCCAGATTTTTACAACACACATACAAGGGATGAGTGAGGAAGTTTAATAGCCAGGGGAAAAACACAATAAAATAACACAGACCTGCGAGCATATCTTCAGGATAACTCAGAATGTAATGAAATTCTAATTTAAATTACCAAAGACAACAAAGTAGGTTTTAAAATTTGGGTCCAGAACAAGAAAGTAGCTCAAAGACAGTGAGAGAAGAGGGTGCCCTCAACGAGGAAGGTCAAACAACGTTAACAGACGAAAACACTACCAAATTTCTGTTTCTTGTTTTCTCAAACAAAGAGTATTTCTCATGTTAGAAAGGACAGAGAAACAATTTAAGAAGGACCTTGTACTTAAGAAAAGTGAGAAGAGAATAGGGAACACACAAACATTAATGTGTTGCACCAACAGATCTCCAGACACTTCCATGTAGAATCTCGGAGTTGCTGCCAGGAACCTGTGAGATGCTGTAGAGAAAGAAACCAGAGTTCAGAGCTCTGGAGACGTTTGTTTATTTATTCATTTTTTAACTTTTCAAAATGAGGAAAGATTGAATCTTGAAAGCCGAAAAGTATTGAGTTTAATATCAGTTTTAGCCATCAACCACCAAAAGAAAAAAAAAGGCAGTGTGAGCACTTAACCAGCGATATGGAATCACTAAGAGCCCACGTGGATTCACCAGAGGCGCATGTGGAGGAACTCATTCGGAGGGAGACGGTGCTTACAAGGGCTTGGCAGGATTGGATATGGTTTCTGCCACTCCAGACCTGGAACTAGTACTAGAGTCTTTCTTTGCCAGGCCCATTTTTTTTTTTCCTTCCAGCCACCTACACCCCCTCCACTAACTTTTTCCTTTCTCAGTACTCTACCGTATTCTGTGTGCCTGTCTTGTATTTCTAGTGTTGCTATTTTTAAGCTCCATCTTCACACTAAGTTTGTATCTGTCCATCTCCCACATTGATGTTTCCGTGATGAATAGTTGGCGGGTACCCCTCCGCCAGCCTCTGCACTATCTTGACCCCTCACAATTCTTCCCTTCCAGCTATCTGCTGTATCTATCTTTGTTCATTACAGTTTACTGCACCTACCAGGTGTTTTGGGTAATTACCTAGTCTTCTATTAAAGATGTTTGTGTTTGAGCTATCATTGACATCAATCCTTTTGCTTATATCTTAGGAGAATGCAAGAATACAAATTCTAAAGATAAGCTAGTTTCAAATTTTGTTTCTTATTTTACCCACAATTAAAATAAGTCAAAGTTGTTTCTCTCAAATTTGAGTGATGTAACAGAACACTTGTAAAGAAAAAAAATTCTCTAAAACATCTGAGGTTGAATAAAATTATTTTTAAGATAATATTTCTTAAATATGTCTAGATATAAACTGAGATTGTCACAGTCCTGTCCATGGCTGGACTTTGACAGGTTTCCCCAGTTCTTGGGCTCCTGGCTTGGAGGAATCGCAAGCCTTGGCCCACGCGATGGAGAGAGATGACAGACACTCAGCAAGTGTGTGTGAAAAATTTATTGAAAGGAAAGTTTAAGGGTGCAAAGCGAAAATGCATTTCCTAAGGGGAAATGGGTCTGTCTCCGTTAGTGGAGAAGACCCTAATTAACTCTAAAATTCCTCCTTTTGTATGCTAGTAGTATATGTTGATGTAAAGGTATCATTACTTGTGACTATATGTCATGGGTTCTGGGGTCCGGATTTTTCCAGGTATGGCCATAACTTAAAGGTTATGTTCCAGACATTCCTTTCTCCTATACATGTGTTGGGGAAAGTCACCATTTATAGTGTTTTTCTATTTTCTCATTGGTGGTCACTGTTCCATGGTTCGATTACCCATTTTTTTAAGACTGAAATAACAATTTTCCCTGGTGATTTTTCTGTAATTATTTGCTTCTTATTGTTTTTCTTTGTTTTCTCCTTCTTGTTTTTCTGCTGCTATCATTCCATGACCTCTTGTTTTTCTGTCCCTAACAAGATGTAAACATTTTATGCCTATATAACTAGAAGGCCCAAATAAAAACTTTAATTAATCAAATATAATTAATTAATTAAGTATAACCGAAGGTACAAAACCACATTATTCAGATTAACTCTATGAATTGAATATGGCAGATTCTGTCATTTTACTGACACTAAACAATTGCTTGGGCTCCAAGCAGGCCCCTGAAGGATTGGCCCCGGTTCTTCTCCTCTCTGCCTGCCTGTGACCCCGCAGGCTGCCTTCGCCTCCCTCTGCCTCTTCCCCTCAGACCGTGGGACGGCCACTTGCTGGGAATGCAACCCTTGTAATTGATCTGCTTCTATTCTTTTTTCATTCACTTCAGAAAACTAAAATACAATGATTTGCTCCCAAAAAGATCTAAAGCCCAAGAACTGACATGAGGCTGAATTTGCATAGCAGCTTTTGGTTGGATTGCAACCAAATGATCCGGAATATACTTTTAGTAATTGTTTAGCTAATCATCAGAATAGCATGCCCAAAATGAACAACTTCTCCAAAAAAAAAAAAGACCTTCAGCCTACAAGTCTCTGTGGCCTCCAGTTGAAGAATCACTCAGCTGAAGCACATTTTCTCACTTCAAAGGTCTCGCTTTCCTTCCCCTGCCGTATCAGATGTGCCTGTGGCAGCTAATCCCTTATGTTTTCAACCAAAATATATACCTCAGGGTTTTCATTTCTTTTCTACATTTTTTTCAGGTGGTGACATCACTTGTTTATATTTTTGTTAAATTTTGTTCATATTTTAAAAACCTTTTGTACTACCTCAGTGAACATTTATGAACCATTTTCTCAAGGTACAAAATGTCACATAATAAAGCCTAAAACTATGTTCCAGAATTTTACAGGACCGTAGAATTTCAGAATTGGAACTACCCAGGGTATCAGTCAGGGTTCTCCAGAGAAACAGAACCAGTGGGACATACACAGATACATACAGGAGGAGATTTATTAGAGGAATTGTCTCACACGATTATGGAGGCCAGGAAGTCCCGCAGTCTGCTATCTGCGAGCTGGAGAACCAGGGAACCAGTGTGGTAATTCAGTGTGAGTCGGAGGCCCGAAAAGCAGGAGATCCGAAGTCTGAGGGCAGGAAAGGGTGTGTGTCTGAACTCCAGAAGAGAAAGAGAATTCGCTCTTCCCTGCCTTTTTCTATTCTTGTCCTCGGTGCCCTCAGTAGATTAGGCAGCGCCTGCCCACACTGGTGAGGGCAGATCTTCTTCACTCAGTCTACTGATGTAAATGCTAATCTCTTCCAGAAACACCCTCACAGATACACCTAGAAATATTTTACCAGCTGTCTGGGCATCCCTTAGGCCAATCAAGTTGACACGTTAAAATTAATTATCACACCCAGTCAAATTCCTCTCTAAAATATCCTGCATAAGTATTCATTTAAAAACCCTCAGTTACTAGCTTATAAATCAATTTATTTCATTTTTCTGTTGGTGTACATCCTACCTTCTAGATCAATGCAAAAATCTAACTTCTCTTGCAAAAGACAATACCCTGCATGAAAACACGTTTCGTCATTTCATTCCTCAGCCCACCCTTCCCCAGACAAACCCTCTCATACTTCTGGGCATTCTTAAGTCATAATGCTGAGCAATATAAAAAATGGATCCATAATTTTTTGATATGTTCTGCATACAATCCAATTTCCTTAATGGAAACATCAGCAGATTATGTAATCCATTGGTCTTATCTCAAAGAAACAGGTTTTTATATCAATTTTCTTTCCAGAGTGAATACTATAAATGACTACAACCTAATACTGTGGAATAATTCCATTGAAAAGACAGGGATGGAACACATTTTAAATAGTACTAAGCATGCACTGGCCTAAATTTATGCGCACACACACACACACACACACACACACACACACAGTTGGCCCTTGAACAGTGTGGGGACTGGAGCCACTGACACCCTGCACAGTTAAAAATCCACATATAACTTTTGACTCTCCCAAAACTTAACAACTGCTAATAGCCTGTTGTTGACCGGAAGTCTTACTGATAACATTAACAGTTAATTAACACATATTTTGTATGTTATACGTATTATACACGTATTATACACTGTGTTCTTACAATAAAGTAAGCTAGACAAAAGAAAATGTTAAAATCATAAGAAAGAGAAAATATATTTGCTATTCACTAAGTGGAAGTGGATCATCATAAAGGTCTTCATCCTCATCTTTACATTGAGTAGGCTGAGGAGGAAGAGGAAGAGGAGGGTTGGTCTTGCTGTCTCAGCAGTGGCAGAGGTGGAAGAAAACTTGTATATAAGTGGACTATGCAATTCAAACCCGTGTTGCTTAAGGGTCAACTCTGTATATATATGTATAAAATATATTTTACATATAAATTATTATATTTTATATTGTTATTATATATAAATATATACTGATACATATTTAGGCCAATATCTATATAAATTATATATAAAATTTATTTATTTACTTATTTTACTACTGAAAAAAGGAAATGTGAAGGCCCGAAGAGGCTCCGATTGAATAGGCCTGGACAGTGTGGGCACCAGGACTGCCACAGCCCTCTCTCCTGCCCTGTAAGACATGCTTTCCTAACTCAAATTCAGGACCATATGGGTTTTGACAAAGCCTCTTGGCAGAACCAAGCAAGGTCCTAAACTACAGCCGAATCCTATGAAGACAAGACGTGCAGCTGCCCTATCTCCATTCTTAGCTCTGGATGAGCAGGACCCTGGGCTGGAGGGTGCGGAAGCAGGACATGATAAATAACTAGGAGCCTGTGGTCACAACTCTCCCACTCTGGCTTCACAAAATCTTGGCTCTACGTTAGGAACATGGCATGCCGGACATATTTCTAAGGACGGAACCGGTGTGATATTCAGGCCCTGCAAGGACCAGATCCTAATCAAGAGGAGAAAAGGCCTGACCAGAGTCACATGAGAAGTGATAGCTGGAGGCCAGGCAGTGGCCACAGCTCCTTGGACAGCTTGACTTTTTGGTGGTTGGCTAGACATGTGTTTTTCAGGTACACATGTGTGTCCTCTCAAATGACAACATTGGTGGTTGGCAGTCAGAGCTGTGTGTAAGAACATACTACCGTACGGAATGAGAATAACATTTTTCTGATTAATTCTTCTTCCTAACAGCTGGCTGTCCCAACTCCTTGATTAAAGAACTTCATCACTTCAGGATTCTGGGAGAAGAGCAGGTGAGTTAGCATCTCAAAGGCTGCGTCAGACTGTCATGAAACGTAGACGCTAATGAGATGGTTTGGGCTGTCTCCAGGGAGGCTGAGTGAGTCTCCTGACCCTCAGCGCCCTGAAATGGGGAAGAAAACCACACTGGAGATATGTGTGAGGACACTTTTTTCGTCTTCTATCCATCAGACCTGACAGGTTATTAATTGGTACATCTGCTATCTGCCAGTGTGTTTCATCTCAGGACTTGAGCAGTAAGCAGGTACTGCATAGTGGCAGATGAGCAAACAAATAAACTCAGAGACGAATTATGCCTGAGGGATTGATAGTCACGGGCACTCCCAATTTGCTCTCCGTGGGTGGATGTGCAAGCTCTTTTCAGCAGATTTTTGTACCTTGTATGTTATCTATACTTCGTGGCAGACACTTTCTGTATGGATGTGAACATGTGACTTATAAACAAAGGATGGTCCATTTAAAGTCAATCATTTAAATGCTAAGTTGTGCTCAGTGAGGCATGATATACTTTAAATAGATGTGCTACTAAATAATTCAGAGTACTAAATATTATATATACATGTACACATACGTATACTTTTGATTGCTTAAAAATATATCTCTTGAGTCTCGTATGGAATCAGAGACTCTGGGTTAGGATATTAAATCTAGATGGCAAATTATCTTAAAATAATTACACTAAGTAGTTGGCAACTTGCTGTTGACCTAACTTATACTCTGTTGTTGATTTTTACTCCCAAAGATTGCCTTTGCCAACTCAGACCAGACAACATGCAAATGGAGATGTGGCGACTCCATTTTGCCAATGAGTTTTGGGTCTGTGTGTTTTTCTTTGATGTGTGTATGGCAAATTGCAACTGCCAGTTTCCAACGTGAGATTAAAACAGAAAGGTGTTAACTAGGAGGGGATAAGAAACTGGAATCATTTCTGCATCCTTGAATTAGCATGTTACAATATGCCTTCTTCAGTTGTTCATATTGTGAGTTTCCAGAATAGTGAGCCTAAATTGCAGGTAAAAGTTGATACCTGCCTCTCCCAAAGATACCTGTATCTCACAGCCATTCTCCAGCGAAAGCCTGAAAGACTCCTGAAAGCAAGAATCGCTGATTGTTATCCTGACACTTCTGCTCAGATAATGGAGCCTTCTCTTCTGACTTGAACCAATATTTGCAAATTGTTTCCATATTTGCTTTAGAGTCACTATGTAATTAGTAGGGAAAGAAACCAACAGTAATCATCTCCTTAGATTTGCATAAAAGTCAGGCCACTTTTTATACTCCTGAAAATTTAATCAAGCTATTATCAAAATTAATATTACCCTGATTAGTTATGGCAATACAGTGTAATATTGATCTTGATTTCTTGAAGTTTCCTTCTTTCCTTCCTTCCTTTTTTCCTTTCATTCAGCAGGTAGTCACTGAGCACCTCGTATGTGCTGTGCACCATCTAGGTTACAGGGATAGAGAGGTAAAAAAGAAATCTCCATCAGGCTCATTTTTAGTTAAGGAAAGCTATTTTGTATACACATAGCACCTTCAGTATATATAATGCTCTATGGTTATCATTGCTATGGAGAAAATAAAAGCAAAAAGAGTGACAGTGAATGCTGGGAAAGAGGTGAGATTTTACATAAGATGATCAGTGAACGTCTGGCCGTCTCACAGAGCAGGTCATATGTGAACGAAGACCGAATGGTCTCCAGGGAGGCATCATGGTGACATCTGGGAAAGGAGACTCCAGAAAGAGGACAAAGAAAGCAAAGAAGCCCTGAAGTGACCACGTGTCTGGCCCCTTCAAAGTAGTCCAGAGGCCACCGTGACTGGGCTGGGGTATGGGGGTGCTGATCAGGACAAAGGGACCAAACTGCATAAGGCAGGGCCAGAGTACAACAGGAGGAAATCTGGGCAAGCGTTCTGAACCGGAAGCCCAAGGAGGAAAGCGTTTCTAGGAGGAGGAGTGATCACCACGTCCTACGCTCGGCATGTAGGATGAGGATGCGAAATGAGCACAAGGTTTCACAACCTGGAGGTCTTTGCTGACCTTGGCTGTGGATGGTGACCTTGGCCTGCTGGAATGGCTTCACGTGAGAGGGGAGCAGAGGAGTAGGAGACTGCAGATATAGATGACTTTTTCATTGTTTCTGAGGAACTTAGCTGTAAAGGAAAGTAAAGAAATGAGGGAGCTGGAGGAAGATCAACACAATTTTCTTTTTAAGGGAAAATTGCAGCGTGTCTAGGTACTGATGGTAATGACTCAGTAGAGGAGTCAGGAGATGGATGATGCAGAAGAGAGAGGGAAGAATTCAGGAGCAACGTCTTGGATGTGGTCTTGGCCTTGGACAAGAGAATGGGCAGCTCAGCCTGGCAGTGGGCAAGAAGGCGGATTGTGTCAGCCCAGGTGCGAGCACAGGATTTGGCAGTGAACCTTCCCAAACACTCTGCTGATTGTCTCCCTTTGCTCAGTGGAACAGGAAGCCAGCTCATCAGCTGAGAGTGAAGATGGGAAAGAGTTTTACAGGGAAAGGAAAAGATACTGAAAGTGTCTTTTAGGAGGGTAGGGAGGGAATAAGCCTGGGGGATGGATGAACTCGGAGTGAGATCAACAAGCCTGTGTGTTTCCAATCACACTCGACTGTGCAGGCACAGACACAGAAAGGCACAGTGTCAGATCAGCTGGCGCTGAGGTTTTGCCATCTAAGCGTGACAAAAATAAGAGAGAGGCCAGGGGCAGTGACTCACGCCTGTAATCCTAGCACTCTGGGAGGCCAAGGCAGGAGGATTGCTTGAGGTCAAGAGTTCAAGACCAGCCTGAACAAGAGTGAGGCCTCGTGTTTCTACAAAAAAATGAAAAACTTAGCTGAGCATGGTGGTGTCTGCCTGTGGTCCCAGCTACCCAGGAGGCTACGAGCATCACTTGAGCCCAGGAGTTTGAGATTGCTGTGAGCTATGATGATGCCACTGTACTCTAGCGAAGGTGGATGAGCGAGGGTCTTGTCTCAAAAACAAAACAAACAAACAAACAAAAACAAGAGAGAACCAAAGGAGGTGAGGATGGACCGTAGGGAGTGATTGTAATGACCGATAATGAAATTTCAGCTGGGTAAGCAGAGAAGTGAATTGAGAGAGACACAGGGAAAACTAGTTGGAGCAGTTGGTTACACACCCCACTGGGCTAAAAGAATTTTGGGAGTTTAGTTATTAGGATTTAGCTGAAAAAACAGATATTGACCAAAAAATGAAATACCTCAAATTGAGGTCATTGAGGAGATGCATGATCAGCAACAGCAAGGTCAAGGGGAGGTCCAGGAATGCCAAGTGTCTGAGTGAGGGTGGAGGACAAGATGACTGGAGGTGTAGAGGTCATGTGAGAAGTCAGGGCGTTGGGAAGATCACCATGTGCACACTGAGATCTTCAAGAATTGTCACCAGAGCCAACTTGGAGAAAGTTATGTTGAGCTAGGGACTGAAAATTTGAAGAGGGTGGGAAGAGAGAGGGAGAGCGATCAGTAGCTGACTGCAAAAGAAGAAATAGAGCACAGTGTGGCATAGCCTAATTGTTTGAAATTGAAAGCTGGAGAGTTTTAAAAGGAAAAAGGAAAAATATTCCACTGGGGATACTACAGAGCAATGCTTGATGGTACAGGGGCCCCATAGCTAGAATATTTGAGGAAGCTTCAGGGAAATAGCGTACTCAGGTGCGAGGCAGCGTCACGGAAGAATGAAAGGAACATGCTGAGAAAGTAGATCGCAGTGCAGGGCAGTTACTGCTGACTGCCTGTGAGTTCCCAAGCATGGGGAGGGGCTGCAAGAGTTGGGGCAGCTGAAGGATATTGGGGGGGTGGATGGAAGAGCTGGATATGAGGGCTGGGGGTCAGCCCAGAGAGATGGCAGGGGAGTCAGGCATTCTTTGGTGACTGATATAAACAGGACCTATCAGTCAGGGTATTTATATCCTGATGATGCATGACAAGATCCAGTGGTCCCAAGGCAGGTGGTGGCAGGAGGCTCTAGAGCGGAGGCAGAGAGTTCCAGCCCCCTCCACCCCTCTCAGTGGGGCAGCAGCCTCACCAGGAGCTGGTGAAACTCTCAGGATCTCACTGGATGCTTGAGGCAACTTCTATTATGTGATGAAATAAAATTTGTATATTAATGTATGCTACAAGTATCCTTGGACACATCATTTTTGTCTGTCCAACTTGGCTTTTCCTAGAAAAGGGGAGTGATGCTCTGCCATCTCTTAGAAACTGTGTAAATAAATAGAATGCAAAGTAAGTTGCAAATATTAAGTGTTGCACTAAAACATTTCTGATTTTAAATAGTGTTTACACTCCATCAATACATTGGACTAGTGATAACAAAGTAGACACTAAAATAAGTGTAACATTCACTTAGAAGGTGAATTTTTGATACAACCTACACAAATGCTAGTTAATTAGTGAGTTCATCCCTAGATGGTAGAGATGCATACCAGCTATCTAATTCCTCTGTATGTGATTCCTTTCTGTTTTCATTGATCTTTAATAAGCATCTTGATTTTTGAGATTTGTATTAAAAATAAAGCATTAAACACTATAAACTATTACTTTCCTGAAATAAAAATAAAGTTAAAACTACTCAGAATTTAAAATAATACATTTATTTTAGCGTTTTGGCCCCTCCTTTGATTTGTGTTGATGATTCATATTCATAAACTACCTTTCAACAGTCACTCCCAAGTCCAAACTATTTGGCAAAGATATTATTACATCACAGGAAAGTAAAGTTACTCTAAAGTTCTATGTGAGCCCTAAAGAAATCAGGTGTGATATCTGAAATCCCTAAGGGTTGGAGAGCTTTTGGAACAACTGCATTTCAGAAGTACCTCCACTTACAACAGCTTTCTCCACCTTATGTTTAATGATAACAATTTTAAGGAAATAAACATCATCCAATCAATAAAAATATATTGAATACCTTTTTATACTATTATCATGGTAGTATTGGATAATAAAACAGTAAACAAGGACATCACAGGTACTAATCATGGCGTATAATGGAAATAAACAGTGGTTGAGATATAACCTACTTTAGACGAGGAGTCATCACAGAGCCCTGAAACTAAAGGTCGCAGGGACACCAGCTGCTGAGCGAGTGAGCTCGTGGGCATGCAGCAGAAGAACATCCCAAGCAGAGGAAAGCACCTGTTCAATGGCCCCCAAGGAGGTAAAGAGCTGGCTTTGTACAAGTCACTAAGTAAAACCAATGTGACTGGGAAATAATGAGCAAGAGGGATGGTGACAAAAGATGAAGGCCATCTAGACCATGTAGGACATGGTGAAGAGTTTGGGTTTTATTCTAAGTTCAGTGGGAAATTCTTGAAGTTTTAAGCAGGGGCCTGGCATTATCCAAATTACATTTTGAGAATGTCAGGCTTGTTGCCATATGGACATGATCTAGATCCCAAGGAGGTTGCTAGAGGAGATAGAAAGAAGGGATCTTCAGAGGTAAAGTTAAAGGGCTTGGTGATTGATTGGCTGTGGGTCAGGGAAATGAAGGAATGTTAAAGTTCTGTTTTGCTGAGATGAGCAAAGTGGAGGGAAAGAGAGAACAGAGGCACAGAATCTGGGGTTCAATTCTGAGCATGTTCGATATGCCTGAAGCATTGAGAAGGAGACAAGTCAGGATTTGGATGTGTGAGTTGGAGCTCAGAGGAGGTGGAGCTCAGAGATCAGAGATGGAGAGATAAAGTTGGGGTCATCAGCATGTAGATGGTATTTTAAATCCATGGGAGTTGCCAAAAGGAGATGAGAGAGGAGAGACCATGACTGAACGAACCCTAAGGAGCACCAACATTTGGAAATTGGGTAGGAGAGTGGCAGCCAGCAAAGGAGACCAAGCAGGAACCTCAAGTAAATAGAAGAAAATCCAGAGATGTGTGGTGTTGAGGAAACCAAGAAGGAGGTGTTTCCAAAGGAAGAAATGGCTGCTTGTGTTGAATGCTACTGAGAAGTTGAATCAGATGAGGTCAGTAAAGCATCCTTTGCCTATGATACCATAGCAGAGATCATGCATGGCCATGAAGAGCAGGTTGGAGAAGGCTTAGAGACAAGACCTGGAGTATTATGGGATGAAGAGGAGGATAATTCCTTCTAGAAGCTTTGCTATGAAGAGAAAGAGAAATGCAGCAATGGCAGGAGGGTTCTTTAAAGACTGAGGAGGCTAGAACTCACATGCTCGCTGGAAGGTTTCAGTAGATGGAGGACTTGGAGATTCAGGAGAGGGATGAGAGACCTGAAGAAGGGAAGACTTTGGAAGGCAAGGAGGGCTTGCATCCAGCACGGATGGAGACCCTGAGCCCTAGCAGGAGGAAGGCCACTCCCTTTGCTGAAGGAGGAAGGTACAACTGTGTTTGTAGCTGCAGTGGCGGGAAGGGAGAGATGACTTGTGAGGGCTCCGTGCAGGAGGACACGTTTTGCACTGCCGTGGCTTCTCCAATAGCAGAGTGCTTGACTCATAGAAGGTGATTAGGAAAGGTTTGCTGAATAAATGAATATGTCTCTTTCCTCAGTGAAATATGAAGTAAATTGTCCAGGTGAAGGTATGAGGGAAGTTCGTCCTACATACATTGGTCTTAAAAACCAAAGCATTGGCACAACTCCAAATTAAAGTAATAAATTTATTCTCTTCTATCAAAATTTCACTGAATTTTATCAATTATCGTAGCTGTTACTAATATCTGTATAGATATTCCTTACCCTCACTGTGTAAAAACTATTATCTAATATGCTTTTATAACAAGCCTTATTCCAACATTTGTCTCTCAACTTGTTTCTTCTTTTGGGAAGAAAAAAGAAAACACACCGCTAGAGAAACATAATAAAATCATGAGGAAGTTGTAAATGCCCATTCAAACTTTGTGATCAGTAATTTAGGAAAAAGCCATCACCATGTCATTCTGTTCAGCAGCACTCAGCAACAGGGGTGCATGCCCGGGAAAGGTGGATAGAATGTTTTCCAGGCCCAGGTTTTGGCCAGAGTAGTCAGATAAATAGGACCACAGAGATCCATGTTTCTAGGCAGTGTTTTCAGTGGTGGATAATGGAATTTGTGTCAGATCAGAAAGGAAGGTAACCTTGGAGAGGGTCGATGGCCTGGGAGAAAACATCAGGTCAATTAATTAGAAGTCTTATAGAAGCTGAAGAATTTAAGCTATGTCCATACTTGAGGTAACTCTTTAGGCAAGAGATCTGGAAAGATACAAGATGGTGGTTGGAAAAAGACATATTTGGAATTGGGATTTCAGAGGTGGTGCAGTTTCTCGGGTAACAAGGCTTACAGAGGGATCATGAGAATAGGATGAAAAAAGGTCACCAGGATGAGAAGATACGCCTGAAAGAACAGATTTGTGAATGGTTCATTCATACAGGAATTGGAGTCCCCACATTGATGGCAAGACTAGTAGCAGAAATGAAGCCTGAGCCAGCAGCTATGGCCTTCCAAGAATGAGGCGCTTGGATTCACGAGCCAACGGTGACACTCAGAGCTGTTTCTCTGGGACCAGAGGAAAGAGTAGAATAGTGTGTACCACAGACACCCCTGCTCTCTGCTGTGTGCCCTGTCAGGAGCACGGAGAGTTAGAGGTCCTGTTTCCAAAGTCTCCAGAAGTCTCTGCGGTCACGTTGGCTGTAGGAACTCTTGTGAGGAAAACAGCTTACATGGCATCTGCTCCCATAGCCCTGCCCTGCCTGTGGGGTGCTCCTGAGTGTCACAGCGTGGAGAGGGACAAGGAAGCCAACTGGTTTTGACCTCTTTTCCAGGAGATTTCACAACCACTAGGAGCTGAGATACTTTTTGGCATCATGTCATCTGAAACATCTAAAAAAGAAAAAGACTTCAGACATTGCAATCCAGGATACAGTCTGTTGCTCCAATTATTTTTTGATTATTTGTTTTATTGTTTAATTGTTCGATGTGTTTCCTCCTTGCATTTGATCGCAGCCATCCTAATGATTGTTTTTCCTAGGCAGTGAACAAGTCCGGCCCTTTCTCTAGCCAGTTCACTTCATCAGTAGCTGACAGATGTCCAAGGATGAAAAGAACATTATTAGCAACAGAGCAGAGAATGAAAACAGCAGTGTGGCAGGGACTACCTCTGAGACTGTCACTAACTCTCTCAGGCTAAAGACCTGCAAATGAAGAAAAAGAAAATGAAGATTACTGACAACTTAAGGAGTGCTTTAAAAAAAAAATCTAATACATATAGAAAATAGGGCATTCTCTGCATAGCAGAGAGAAATGATTTAATCTTAAGCTGGTTCTCCTCTATAAAGTTATTTTAGATGTTTTTAATCCAGAGGAAGTTCTATAATAAACTATTTTTCATTTGTTCCCAAAAGATGCCTGAGAAATAGTGAGCTGAATTTTTTTTTTTTTAATAAAAGGGAAAAAAGAGAAAAAGAGGCAGCTTGGTGTTGTGGATAGGGTGGGGTTTAGAATCACAGCCTGAGTTGTGCTGTGGGGTTATGGGTTTCCTGTCTATGTGAAATTCAGCAAAAGACTGCAGAGTCTTTGTGACTCTGTGGCCTCATCTGCTACTTCCCGAGGTGGATGGAGAATTAACTGAGTAGGCAAAGTGTTGGCACAGCTGCTTGACACAGAGCAGTCATTCAGTGATCAGCAGCTCTGATCAGGACTTCTCTGCCCCAGGAGGGGGTGGGAGAGGCGCCCCCTCCGCCCCCCGCAGGGAATCCCCCACAAGCTTTCGGCTAAGACTTAATAGAAGCTAGAACTTATGGGGAAAGCAAAGGAGGCCCAAGAGCTGTACCTGAGTGCCCCCAAAAGGACATTCTGGAAAACACCACAACAGCATGAAACCAACCTCCTCCCCTGCTCTGAAGATTTGAAAGGGGGCGTGCAGCTCCCGGATCGCTGGCAAGCCTCGAGTGCTTCGACAGAACATTTGGCAGTTCTCCCAGTCTTAAGTTTTACCTGGGATCCCTGTACTTCACATTTCCTGCAGTTTTAAAATTTAGATTCTTTCTTGCTCTCTTTTCCTATGAAAGCATACCAAGTAAACATCAGGGTGAAGCAGCCCATCCCCTCCTGCAGAGGACAGGCCTTTTGAGTGATCTTCAGTGGCAGGGATATCGAGGCACAGTTCCTCCATAGCCAGACCCCTCAGCTGACCACTCGTGTTCCTTTAACGTATTTACCAGGCAGTCAGCAGCCAGCAAGAATGAAGACGTTCGCTGGTCCATCTTGGGGTTTGAACTTGTGACCTTCACTTCATTACAGAGCAATTTTCTATCTAAACCCAAGTCTTCTGACTATCTACAGACCAACAAAGTACAACACCTCTTTCATTATACTCTCCCATGACTCATTATTAGATTCCTAAAATATGAGTTTATTGAAATGTCTATGAACTTCATGATTTAAAATGAATATTTCCTGTTCTTAAGAGAATCCATGAGTGTACATATAACGCTGAATAATTTACTGACCAAATAAATAAAATATAAAGCATAGCAATGAGTCAAGATTCTACCCAGGTAGGGCATACTAATGAAATGTATTTTTTGCTATAATCTGATGAAATATAGGAAAAAAATTTTTTTTATTGTTCTCCTTAGGTTCAGAGTAGTATGTTTTATTAATATTAACATTTATTTTCAAAAATTTTTGCAAATATTGTATAATCAACTCAATTATTTTAGTTATCTGTGCATTATCCACTTTATGAAAGCATATCTAGAAATTTGCAAACCAGATTTAATGATAGCTTAAAACCGTTAGCACAGGTTGGCATAGCATATCTACACAGACACACACACAGATGCTCACTGTCCATTCCAAAGACAAACCATGCACGAGTGACATTTAGATAATTTACTGCTTTTGAGCCCACCTGAGAATGGATTCTATGTAAACCCAGATCACATTACAAATTAATCACATCCCTCCAAGTTAGTTCTGCTTATAAAATGCTATTCAATATTGATAAGTAAAAAAGCCCTTGGAAGTAATACAAGTAACATCAAGGGAAGAATGTTTGTTCCTTTTCACCAATTGGAGTCCATTTATTAATTACTTTACCACTATTGCATATGTTTTATACTGATATAAATGTAAATATCCTGTTCTACTTGGTGATAATTTGTTACAACTGTCCATTAGTGCACTCTCAACTCTGTGCCAGTAAGTGGTTAAAAGGAATCTATGGAAATGTGAGTCATATCTTGAAGGCAGATAAATCACGATCTTTGCTAATGACGTATGTAATTACACGTCAAAATTATTTCCTAAGTATATTAAGTTTTCTACAAATACTACTAGCACATTATTGGTTCCAGGTCTAATGTTTTCATTATAAATTTCACAATGTTAATTTAAAAAGTAATGTTTTCAGCAGGTATATTTCAGGTGTTGTATGTACTTTTTGTGATTGAAATTTTCTTTTTCTTATACTTTTTAAATTTTTTAATTGACACATAATTGTTCATATTTATGGAGTATATAGTGATATTATGATACATATAATGTATAGTGATCAGGTCTGAGTACATTAGCATATCCATCACCTCAAACTTTTATTATTTCTCTGTGTTGGGAACATTGAATATCCTCCTATATTTGAAACTATAAATATATTATTGTTAACTGTAGTCATCCTACAGTGCCATAGAACACTGGAACTTATACGTCAGAAATTACTAGTTGTATATGTTAAAATACTAGTCTTCCTTTAGAAAAGGAATTATATGCTTAAATGCTCTGAAGTTTATCATATATAGAATAAATACAATAAAATCATTTTCTGTAAATTCCTTAGCTAACAAGTGGAAAGAGGAACACAGTTTGACATATTCCATCAGTATTGAGACCACTATGAATGCAGTCAGCAAGAATTTGTAAAGTGTTGTTGGACTTTGTCAATAGGTTAACTTATTCCTAGGTAAAAGCTATTATCATAACAGTAAAATTGCTTAACTAAATTAAATAGATTGGAGACCTGTTGTCAAATGAGAAAATAGCCAGTTCCTTAAGAGCAATGTATTTAAAATAATTATTTACATAGTTAAATTAAAGCCATCCTGAATCACTGTTATTAATTCCCATTGCCATTGATAATTTTATTAGAATTGTTGAATTAATTGCACTTAATGGAGTTAAATTTCATTAATTCATTCTACGGTTATGTAGTGTATACTAACTATTGTCAAGATCTTATGCCAAACTTAGGGCAGACATGCACAAAGACAGACAGACAGGTGAGAGCAGAAGGTCTGTAATAAGATCTAAAGGGCCTGAGCACTTAAGGTCCCATGAACTCACCACATTTAATCAACCAAAGATCCCTCTCAGGACAAAGCGTCACACTGAGGAGAAGCTGCTCAGAACAGAAAAGCAAAAAAGGAAAGTGAAAGTGCAATTAAATCTGGGGCAGCAGAGTTGGGGGATGGCAACAAGTGAGCCCCATGGTTTTGAGCACCGCTCAAAACACCAGAAGAGAAAAATCTAGAGCCATTCAAAATCCTTCTGTGGTTGCAAAAATCAGGGGTGACTTGTTTGAGTTAGACATTATTTTGGCTCTTTTAATAAAGATGTGTCACAAAAAAAAAGTTAATCTGAATCCTACTTCTTTCTAACATTTCAGAGCTAATTTTATGTAAAACGGAGCAACAGAACAAAGGCCAAGGTAAAACCCTAACAGGAAAGGAGCAAGGTGAAATCCCACACAAAGGCATTAAAAGGATAAGGAAAATGAGCAGAAAAACATCTTTCCAGACAGTGAAAGGATGCCCACAAGTCAGAGGAAAACTAAAATAACTATTTCAAAGTGAACTAAGTTATTAAGAAATTATACAAAAGTAAATAATACATCAGATAATGTCTCAATAGACATGCAAATGCATAGATTTTGTTTTGTAGAAAACAAAAATAAGTGAAATTTTAAAAGGGACTTGAGAGAAGTTGATGGATTGAGAAGTTAGGTAAAGATCTAAAATATGTATACTAGAAATTACATAAGAAAAACATCAAAGCAAGAGAATGAAGCACATACTAAAAGCTAAATTCAATGCAACTTTCCTGACACAGAAAGAATGCCTGTGAAAATTGATCCAAAAATGACCAGCACCAAGACATACCTAATAAAACCCCAGGATTCTAAAGAAAAGAAAAAAAATCCTTTGGGCATTTAGGAAAAAAAGACCAATTCACTTATAAAGGAAAAAAGAAATAGATTGTCATCGGGCTTGTCTGTAAAACTTTATAACAAAAGAATATGAAGTAAGATATTTAAGATACTCAGGGGGGAAAAATGTGAGCCCAGGATTTTCTATTCAACCAAACTCATATTTAAGAATAAAAACCCTAAATAAACTGTCAACATGCAAGAACTCGATGAATGTTTTTCCCAGTAACTCTTCCTGAGGAATTTAACTAGAGAACAAGCTTCAAATAACCAAAATTACTAGAAAGACATCAGAGCTCTCCAGGGGTTCCAGCATCTTTCAGAATAACGGCCAGAATTCTCATAGCAGCTGTCAGAGACCCGCATTCTAGATGCCCAGGAGCTCTCTGACTGGCCTCTACTATTCGCCCCTTGTTCACTCTGCCTGGGTCCCAGTGGGACCTCAAACAAGCCAAGCACAGAGGGGCTGCAGGACCTTTATGGTGTCTGTCTGGAATGCTGGTTCCCCCGGGAGCCACGTGGCTTGCTCTTCTAATCTCCTTCAGATGTTTTCTTAAATGCACTTCTGGTAAGGCATTGTGTAATCACCACTTTAAAATCGGAACCCTTCTTCCCTGGAATCTCTCTCTTCCCCGTTTGTTCTTCCCCTTCTCACTTGCCACCATGTGAAATACTCAGTATTTACTGCCATGGTGTCGCAGATGAGGGCAGAGATGTTTGCTTTGTTCACTGCTGTATCCTCAGCACCCACAGTAGTGTCTGGCACAGAGCAGACAAAGGCTGCATAAATTAATTAATGATTAGCAAATCCATTTGACTTGATCTGAGCTTAGAGGATAATTCGGTCCAAGAATGTGCAGAGAGAACACTCACTTGGGGCTTCAAGGAAGAAGAGCCTAGAAACGGTCCCGGAGAGTTTGGGTTTTGTCCTGTAGACTGGGGAAGCCACTGAAGGACATGGGGCAAGGCAGTGGCACAAAGAGATGAAGTCAGAGGTAAAGAGAATGATGCCGTAGGAATCAGGATAGTGATAAAAGGGAAAGGTCGTTCGTTAGCATTCGTCCTCTCCTTCCAGCCGGACATGCTCACCGATGCCTCCTGGGTTGCCAACAATTATCACGAGGTAGAATATTGGGCCTGTCTTCAAAATGATTACAAACCTTGTAGAATCTCAAATAGAGACATGAAAATCAATTGCTTTATAAGATTGATAATGATATGTGTCCATCACTTAATATATAAATATGTTTCTTAAGTTTTATACGAAATAAGACTGTTCAAATACAGGTGGTGGAAGCAGTATCATAAAATACCAAACTTTGGAAAATTTCTTTTCTAAAAACAAGAATGCAAAGAATAAACACCTCACGCATCCATCTTGCCAGTTCGAATTTGGAAGACTTTTTCTGCTTAAAGCACACCTGGTTCTCCTCCATCATCCCCCTCCACACACACACACACACACACACACACACACACACACACACACAGAATTTTTCACTGACACTGGTTAAACAAGAAATCCCACACACCGACTATTATTAACCTTTTGGCTGAAACAGTGCATCTTAGTACACACGCGATCACTTTCAAAAGCTCCTGTTGCTCTTTGCTCTTTGCAGTACAACCGGTACCAGCAGTACGGCGCGGAAGAGTGCGTGCTGCAGATGGGGGGCGTGCTGTGCCCCCGCCCCGGCTGCGGAGCAGGGCTGCTGCCTGCGCCAGGCCAGAGGAAAGTCGCCTGCGAAAGGGGCAGCGGCCTGGGCTGTGGGGTGAGTACCGCCTGCACCCCTGAGTGGTGTGTGCTGGTGTATTTGTTTGCTTTTGCAAGTGGGACGGGATTGTATTTTTATTTTATTTTCATTTTCCCTTTGCACTCCGATGTCTGTGAATTGATGTATAAGAAAATAGATTTTAAATTCTTATATAGGGCCCCAGTTTCAAAAAATGTATATACTTATTCTAGGGGAGAGAGTAATATTACAATTTTCTGCTTTGGTTGCTTATCAAAGTACTTGCTCTAAGACCGTGTGAAGCAATAGGCCAGACTTTTAAACTTTTCTTCCAGAGCTCAGCTAATTCAAAGAAAAAATGTATTCTCTCTTCAGAGTTGCCTTTAAGTAGACAGGAGCAAAGGAGAAAGAGAATTTCCCATCAGTGATGTCTTAGTGACATTGTTTGCCTAAGTATTTCAAGAAATAAAATGAAGAGTAATATGGAAAACTTGAAATGTTATTGCGTTGTAAAAATCATTTTAAATAGAGATGAGCAAAACTAATGGTGCCTCTTAGGGAAGCAGAATAAGAAACATGGAAAGTGTTTGTTCTGAGAGGTCAAACCGTGTGACCTAGACGGCTTCTGGAATGAATCTATGGCTGCAAGCTGGCGGTAAGGGGGGAAGGAAACATAACTCAAACACAGAAAGGCTTACTAGATTATAGGTTAAAATGACAAATGGATAATAATCCTGATATTAAATTTCATGCAGGCTGGAAGAGGAAGAAAAAGCGTATGTGCTCATAAAAGGCTATTGAATTTTGATGGGAAACATTTCTTTTAAAATTGCAACTTCATGAGAAGCTTTGTGCAAGAAGGGGCGCGGATAGCAGAGGCGTGTCACCCGGGCCCGGTTTTCGCTTGGTGCCGTAAAACACAGGCTGGCATCTGTTCTCCTTAGTCGGCCTTCCTATCTGTCCTGCGGTGGGGCTTGCAAAACCCTGGGGTGAGGGAAAGAGCAGAGCAAGTAGAAGTTGGAAAATAATGAGATAGCATGATGCCTAAATGGAAAGAAATGCCGCTGGATTAATAATCGTGATTGTTAATTTTTATTTTATTTTGATTTTTCTGTTTTGTTGCTTTGGGAGGTGTGTTTGTTGTTTCGTGTATTTATTATCTATCACTGCATAACAAATAACCCCAAATTTTAACAATTTAACATAATAAACATTTACCATCTCACAGAGTTTCTGAGGGTCAAGAATCACATATGAGTGGCTTAGCTGGATAGTTCTTGGAATGAAAACTCAAGTAATGTTTGCTATCCTTAGAAATTATGGAAATCAAACCATACTCTTCAGCCTTAGTGGTCACCATTTACTGTATAATCTGCCAGAATTGTGTATAGCCTGAGCAGGCTGCCAAATTCTGGGATCAGAATGCTAGCAAATGTTTTCTTCTAAAATGAGTTTTTAAGTAATTGTTTTTAACTAATGTCCAAATTGTGTGCTTCTGCTTGCTAATTGTTGACTGTCGTTCCAGTCTCTAAAGCTAGATTTTAAGATCTTGACTTTTGTTACGAGGTGCAGAATTTCTTTGGCCCATATTGTGCATTCAGTTGTTCACCTTGCTTTAAGAAGGTTTCATGTAATTTTAAGTTTTGAATGTCTTTACCTTCCCATTTTTTTACATAAGTAAATTGTAAGTAAATAACATACATATTTAAGCTCCAAATCATGAGAAATCACTTTAGAAGTGAATTGAAATGCTTTGATATCTTTGTGTTAAGAAAGTTTGGTGGAAAAGTTTACCTAAAGGAGAATAGATATGTTCAGGATGTTTCTCTAGGTAATGAGTTTCTAGGTAATGAGTTTCTATTTTATTTTGATCTGTTCTGTTTTGTTTTGGGAGGTGTGTTTGTTGTTTCATGTATTCATTGTCTATCACTGCATAACAAATAACCCCAAATTTTAACAATTTAACATAATAAGCATTTACCATCTCACAGAGTTTCTGAGGGTCAGGAGTCACATATGAGTGGCTTAGCTGGGTAGCTCTGGCCCAGGGTCCCTCAGGGGGTTGCGTCAAGCTGAGTAACAGGTACCTGAAGGCTTCACCAGGGCTGCAGGATTCACTTCCAAAGTGGCTCCTTCACATGACTGTTGGCAAGAAAGACCTCAGTTCCTTACTGGCTACTGTTCTTCACCACACGGCCCTCTGTGTAGGCCATTTGTCCCCACAGAGGCAGCTAGCTTGCCCCAGAGCAAGTGACCCAAAAGAAAGAGCAAAGAGGAAGCCGCAGTGCCTTGCAGGACCTATCCCCAAAGTTGCGCACCGTCCCTCCCACTTTATCCTGCTCATTCGGAGTGAGGTTCTAGATCCCACTTAACTCTTAAAGAGAAAGGAGGGGAATTTGGCTCCATCTTGAAAGAGCATCAAAGAATCTATGGGCATATTTTAAACCACCACAATTTGCAATTTGAAGAAATTAAAAAAGAGCTCTAAGAGAAATGATTTTCTAAAGGAAAATCTCTCCCCGTCTTCTTCTGTCCAGGTCTTCACACTCTTTTGCAAGCCAACGTCAATTCCCACTGCTTTAGCTGCTCAGCGGAGATCAGTAGACCTCATCATTGCTCTTTTTATTCGAATCCCAAACTTTCACAAAAGGATGTTAACCCACCTTAAATGCTGAAGAAATTCCATAATGATTTAAAAGGAGGTTGGATTGGATGTCTTAAGTTCAAATCCTGACTCCACAAACTACTGGTGTGGCCTTAATTTTTCTCAACTTCCTCATCTTTAAAGTAGGGTATATAAAAGTAATCGTGTACAAGGTTATTGTGGATACGAAATGAGATAATGTAGAAATGTAGCTCAAGATTTTCTAGCAGTCAACTTCCAGAGGAAAACCCTGTCAGTTGCTCAATTAACAATGTCCTTGGAAGCTCATTTCCGGGCTTTACTTTTTCATTCTTTCTCTTCCCTTTCTCCTAATGTGTGCTGTTTTGCTGCAGTTGTACATCTTTGTAAGCTGCCAATCTCCTCTGGACTTGAACATGGTAATGGAAAGCTGTTGTGTGAAAGAAATTGTGGTTAGATTACGTTACTTCTGAGGTAGAACATGGCCCAATACATAGAAGCCAGAAGAAGATGAATCTCTTCTCACTCTTTGCTCTGCACTGTGGAAAACCAAGAACAAAATGGGTTGCCCCAGGAAGTACTGAGTGCTTCGTCCTAGATAGTGTTCAAGGAAAAGTCATTGGTAGCAAAGCTACTAAAGAATTGTAGAGTCTTAGATGTGGAAGATGCCCTAGACGTCAGCTCTAGTGGTTCTCAGGGTATGGTTCATGGGTTTATTGTAAGACACCTGTGACTCCACCTGTGCTTAATTTTATCCTCAACTATTTGCAGATACAAAGAGCACAACTCTTACTATGTGGGTGTGCAAGAGATGTTTACTGTTACAGAAAGGATCTTACGTGTAAAAAGGTTGAAAACCAAATTTTCTGTCATTCGTGGGATTTAAAAATTAAATCTTAGGATACCTTGTGAGATGCCCATTACCGCACACGTTCAGGGCCGGACACCTATGTCTTGGGCTGCAGGCTGCAATGGTTCTGATCTTCTAGTCATTCCACCCACCACTGTGTGCCTGGACGGCCCTCCATACATCTGTGGTTGCTCTTGGATATAGTTTCTATCTGAAGAAACAGACTTCCATCTTGAATAACTTGGGCTTCTTTAAAATAGGTACTACAGTTAGTATTTATAACCTTCTTGTTCAAACATGTAGGAATGTCCACTGGAATATCAGATTCCCTGACACTTTGCTTTACTGTATCTCTAGCTTATCTGTCAGCTGAAGAGCAATGTATATTAGCTAACAGGAAGGCAAGGATTTCCATTTAAATGATAATGTCAGTCCATCTAGGAAAGACCTGATAGGCATGTGATGGATACAGCAATTTATAACCATTACAAAGAATTATTTGAAAGTGCCACCTCCCAGGATTCAAGTTGAAGCATTCTGGTTTCAAGTCTTTCTTTTCCTGTCCCAAGTCTTTACATTCCCCTCCTCAGTAAATCATGTTTTTGGAGTTCAACATTCATTGAATGAATTAATAGGATAGAATAAATAAGTGAGTCAGTCTTAACAATGTAGAAGTAATATAGTATCATTTTTAATAAACTATCATTTTTATTTTCCAGTTGTAATCACCATTTACCCCCATATTAGAGTTGCTTACCTTGCCTCAACAAAGACCTCTTCAAAAATATTTAAGCACCTTTTTATACTTATACAATACACAGTATTTTAACAGCACACATAGTACACAATTCAGAATACCAAAATTATACTATGTTTGGAGATCGTCAAAAGGTTCATTAGGAACCTGAAAGTACTACAAACTTTACAGAATTTGTATTCCCTATCAAAGGTTACACACATGGCCAAGTAAAGAGTATTGCACGTGAAGGTATATAAAATGTCTTATTCTTGGGAGCACTGAGATTTTAGTTTTGACTCAGCACAGAATATTCTTACATTGATAGAACTCAACAAAGAATATATTTTGGGATCAAATACCAGTCCGACCTCACTCTGCTAACCCTGGATCATATTTTCACTACTGCTCATAAAAATATTAATTGATTTCCTGAGGAATTCATGTTATGCAGTATTCTTTTTTCTGGCCTTCTTGCTATTCATCAGAACCATCTCACAAACTTTTATGACTCCGATGCAAAATGTTGACATGTTTAATACTGGAAAACAGCCACAAAATGTGGAACAGATTATACTCAGTGACCTGCGAATGCAGAAAGCAATGGCAGTCAAACCTTGTGAGTTACCTATAAATAAAACTTCTTTATCATATTTGATGTTGTCTGAAATATGTGTCTAAGAGATAATTTCTTAAAATAATGGAGATAATTTCTTAAAGTAATGCTGTAAATTAGATGAAGAGTTTTCTTCTGTTTTAAATTAGAAATCCAAAGACAAAATTTAATAACAACTGCAAAAAAAAATACACATTTAAATGAAAACAGAAGATCTTTTCAAATCATATTACTGACAATAAGTTAAAGAAATAAGATAGAATTTCTTCAGACATCTAATAGTCACTCCCCTTTTAAGGAATAGCATGTTGAGTGTCTCTGAAGCAGATTTATTTGGGAACTACTGAGGCATTGGCCTTGGGCTCCTCATCTGTATGGCCCTTCCCAAGTCCTCTTAACCAAGTTCATCTTCTTGCATTGTTTTCCTTAAAAAGAGTTTCAAAAATTGCATGGACTAAAGTTGTAAAACCTCCACCAAACATGGATCTAGACCTGAGCAAATATGGGCTATGACCTATTTGTGCAAAGAAACGTGTACATTTTTATTGAAAATGGTGATTTTAAACTAATAATAATAGCATCAATATAATGTTGAAGATTTTAATGAAATGAGAGTGTAAACCTCATTTTCAGGCTCTATGTAGACGAGGAATTGGAGAACACAAATGGTGATGAAACCTAGCTTTTTACTCAAAGATCTAACTCATGATAGAGTTAAAAATGTGAATTAACAAATAGATGCAGAGCAAAGGGCTTTTGTTCCCATACGTGAAGCACAGAAATAGAAAACAAACTGATGATCAATATTTAATAATAAAAGGAAAAAAGATAATATTACTGTTCCTATTCTTTAAGGTTATTTTAATTCATTTTTATAAAAAATATGTAATTAATTAAATTATGCTGAAATATTTTGTAAACTGTATTTGGTTCTCCCTCTCTCTTTTTTTTAAATACCAGAGATTAAAATCTAGACTCCAAATGTAGGTGGTTTACGTCATGATGTTTTCAAGGAAACATGAAAAAGGACAGGTATTCCTCATGGAAACTAATTTTGGGTCCCGCAGGTTGAGCTCCAGGCTGTCACCATACCTTGTTTGACTCCAGTATGTAGAGATGGAAGCATATCTTTTGGCGCATTACTTTTTGATATACAAGATGTTCTTCATCAAAAAGCATTTAAAAAAGAAAGCTAATGTTATGAAATGTCAAAAATGTGCATACCATGTTTATTTGACATGTGTCCAAAAATCTAATTTAAACTCTAAGATTGGCTCATTTACAGATTGGAAATAAGTCTCGCTAGACTTTCTGCCTCTGAGACAGCTTGAAGCGCAAAGATAGAAAGCTTTGGAGAGTATTTATTTTAATTAAAGAAGCTGTTTGCAAATGTACAAACAAGTTCTGCATTCCATTCCTCTGGAGAACATTAATCAATTGGCAAATGTTCCTAGAGAGTGTTCTGTCGTTTAAAGTACAGTTGATCCCTGATGAACAATTTGGGGGCTGGGTGCCAGCCTCCTGCGTGGTTGAACATCCATGTATAACTTTCAACTCCCCAAAACTTCACTACGAATTGCTTGCTGTTCACTGGAAGTTTTACTGATAACATAAATAGTCGATTAACACATATTTTGTATGTTAATGTGCATTATATACCATACTTTTACAATAAAGTAAGCTAAAGAAAACAAAATGTTATTAAGAAAACCATAAGGAAGAGAAAATGTATTTACTAGTCATTAAGTGGAAGTGGATCATCATAAAGGTCTTCATCCGCATTGCCTTCACATTGAGTGGGCTGAGGAGAAGAAAGTGGAGGGTTTGGTGTTGCTGTCTCAGGGGTGGCAGAGGTGGAAGAAAATCCACATATAGGTAAAGACGAACAGTTCAAACCCATGTCGTTCCAGGGTCAACTGTATATACTTTTTAATCCAACACGGATCACTGACAATTCTGCTTGTCTTTAGCCAGTTTTTGTTGAAATAAAGGGAAGTACAAAATAATTACTCTTTTTCAAAATTGTAAGATCCGTCTCTTTGAATAATGTGTTAAGAAATTAGTGTTGTGGCAAATTGATTAGAAAACCCTTCTTTAGCTTTACAAGCTACAGAGAGCTCAGAACAGTCCAGAAAACAGACTTCTGAAGACAGCATCGTTTCTGTGCATGTAATTTGACCCTGCTCTGACCTCTGTCTAGGGCTGTGCTGTCCAACATGGCAGCCTCTAGCCACATGTGGCTATTTAAATTAAAATTAAATAAAATTAAAAATTCGTTTACTTAGTCATAGTAGCCACATTCTGAGTGCTCAGTGGCCACATACAGCAAGTAACCACTGTTTTGGACAATGCACATATATCCCATTTTCATCATTGCAAAGAATGCTATTAGACAGGGCTGATCTGCAGAAAGACTAGGACATCCATCCAAGGAATAGCATTTGCATACTCAAAGTTTCCTGTGTGTTCCAAAGCACTTTGACCTCTTCAGTTATAATTAAGGGAGAAAAAAAATCTTTCTAGAAATAAAGCAATTTCTGGAGTACAAAAATGTAGAGCAGTGTTTTCTGAAGCAAAGATCTGCAACACCGGTTCCCAGGGATGTTACCAGGAGCAGGGTTGGAGTGGAGGCTGGCAGAGAGATGGGGCAGACATCCATGATCAAAGTGCTGGAGGCACCAGTTAAACTAGATTAAACTGGTTTCTTTCCTGTAAGACTTAAAGCTTTCAATATGCAAACATGCATTTTGCTTGAACAAGTGGAATACCTAAACTCTGTACAGCAATAACTACTTTGTGTGTGGTACATTTTATAAGACAGGTGTTTCAAGAAATGACTTGGGAATCAGATCATCTGCTTCATTTTTTTAATACATAGTACTGAGTAACATACTGCTAATCACAATGAGCTAGTGAAATCTAAAAATCAGAACCATTAGGCTCACAATGTTTTCCTTTTTGAAGAGCACTAATAAAAGTATGATTTTTTAAATTGTATGCCGTATTCATCTCAAGTGTGTTGAGACTACAGTACATTTTATAGTAAAATCTTTTTATTTCTAAAACTGCCATTGATAGATATTTTTATGGGTTTAAGATCAATTAGAGAAAATAGAATGGAATTTTATGATTGTGTGTGGTTATAACTCATTGCAATGGTCCAGATCAAGTATGAGATTTTAAAATTTCATAGAATAAATTCTATTATGGTAAATAAAATATTTTCACAGGGTGTAGTGTCAATATCTGTGAATCTCATAAAATGTTAACTGCATAGGACACTATGATAATAGCAAAAGAATCATGACGTTTGGATTTTTGGTTTTTCTTCTTATGCTTGAAGAACGACCAGCACGATGGTGATGTAGTGCTTGGGCCCAGCCCACTGGAACTGCCTGGCAGGGCCGGTTTGAATCTCCTCATGTCTGGCATTCTGAATGGTGACCCTCTCTTCCTCTTTCCAGAACGATTTTGCAATAGACAAAATTTGGAAACAATCAAATTTTCAATAACATTGTGGTACATATGTTTTTGACATACCTATGCAATGGAATACAATACCCTGTTACAAAGAGTGAGCTCAGTCTGTGACCTGGTGTGGAACAATTGTTAATACAGAGAATTAAGTGAAGAGCACAGAAAAAGATCAATGCTCGTAAATGTATAAAATCTTTTCTGGAAATAATTTAAGAAACCCTATTAACAGTTGTTGCCTTTGGGTAGAGGAAGTGAGGATGTGAAGAAGGAAGTTTCACTTTTCAGTTTATGACTTTCTGTTATCTTTGAATTCTCTAAACATGTAGATAGATTACTGTCCCTTTTTTATAACATAAGGGACTATCTGAGTTCATGTGCTCCTTTTTTTCCTTAATTAAACTTCTGGTATAAGGGACTTAGTAATGTCACTTGTTAAAAATAAAAGCAGTGTGACCAATAATTAAATTAGACAGAATTTTATGCCACTTCAGACATAGTGTTTCTTTGGGGTTAGACTCAGGGGAAGTAAACATGCTTCACTGGCAGAGGTCGAGGCACAAACACCACGTCCGTAAAGCCTGGCCACTGTCCCCAGGAGGAGCTGGGCCTGCAGGTGGTCCAGCTGGGCATTCTTTCCAGCTTGTAATCTGCACAGAACATGCTCTCCTGTCATACCGATTTAGTTGAATAACATATTTTTTTTAATGGATGGGAATGAAGTCTGCTGGGAAATTTAATTTATATTCCCAAAATAAGTTCTATGAAACATATCCCCAAATGCATTGAGCAGCCAATGCCAATGAGTGAATTTCATTTTTTGTATAGTTTTTAGATAGTTTAAGTACTTCCTGAATTAAGGTAAAATACATCCCAATGCTAATTTACACATGTATTCTAAACTGTTGTTTTTTTGCTTACCCCTTAAGAGTAATGGCACAGATTGTCTAGCACACGCCCAGAGCATAGCATAGTAGACTAGTGGAAGGCCAAAGAAGCAGCACACCTTTACTCCGCACTCGAACACAGACACGAACGCCAAAGCCAGCCCTCACTAACTGCTGTTACAGCTATTTCCGATGACATGTAGACAGAGCTTGATGTGGCCCAGAGTAAGCACTCGGCATTAGAGTAACATACGTTTCTCATGCTTGTCAAACATTCCTTGGGAAAGGCTAAGTCTGTAAATTATTAGATCCGTTCTCTACAAGCTCCTGGGAGGGAACAGGGCTTTTCCCAGCTAAAGTCCATCTGCTCCCATTGGCAGTCGTCTCCACAGGTCTGTAACAGATCCAGAAATTGTGTGTCCCAGGATCCCAAGAAATTCAGCCTGCTTTCCGCCTTCTCTGCTGGGCATTTCAGTGGGCCCAAGGGTTCTGCCAGTTGAGGTCCTCAAAGACTCACTTTTGCTTCTTCAGCACCAAAAATGAATGAGATCTAAGAATGGAAATTTGAAGGACCTCTAGGCAAATCTGATCTGGCCTGGCCTGATTCTGAGTCCTACCTCCCCTAAGTAAGACTTGGAAGCTCTCTGGAGGAACACCTGGCAGAACACCCTGAGCCTACTACACAGACCTTTGTCTCACCTGTCCATTTAAAGGTTTATGTTATGGATAGAAACTAAGAAGCAGATTTTTTTTTTTTATGTCCATTTTATTTAAGGATTTCTTTCCAGGAGAAGAAAAAAAAATCAAGTTAGACTACAAGGCCGTTCTTGAACTAGGGTCAGAATAAGTATAAATAAGTATAAAAATAAAAAGGAATCCTTTCAGAGGGAGAGAACTCTCGCCGATGCACTCTAGGAAGCAGTTTGTCAAGTGTATTGCTGCACTTCCAAAAAGAAAGCAATTTTCTTCCTCCTTTCTGTAGAAGCAGGCCCAGAATGCCTGTTTCTTTCCCAATCCACGCCACTGTTACTCTCTTTTAGAAAGAAATAACATTGTTTCTGACATACATTCTTCTTCACAAAGCCATGTTGGTTACAGACCAGAGTTCAGTGACAGTCTGGGAATTTGATGCCGAGTGATGTTTTCCAGTTCCTTTCCAGGAATTAGTGTTAAACTAACAGGTCTGTAATTCAGAGAAGTCTGCATTAGCCACTCCTGTGGTCCCCTCCCCACCAGCCGGGCCCACTCACTGCAGAAGGTCACCCGTCCCTAAAGAACTCGAACCAAATTACCAGGTTTTGTGTTGTGTTCTTTAAGTATGCAAGGCTGCATATTCACACTGCCTGATCATTTGGAGGAAATAATAAGAGAGACTGATTCCAATCAACTTATAAGTTAGTCTTTTGTAGAAATAAGATGGAATTTTACTTGCTGGATTTTCAAAAAATGTGAAGCTTGGGATGGATGCCTCCTAGAAGAGAAACCCCAGTTATTAATCAGCCTTGTTTAGACCATTCACTTAAATAGTTTTACAAGCTAACAGGAAGTAGATAGCAAAGCTCTATTCAGAAGATAGCTGCTGTTTGGAAAGAAATAAATCTAAATCAAAGTAAGCCTCTGTTATGTGAAGACACGGCTGGGCTTCTGTATAAGCAGCATTGTATCATTGTAAAGTGCAGACGCTGCTTAATCAATAAGAAAAGTTGAAGTAGAAAGATTGGATTAAAGAGATAAGATCTTTGTTAGACTAAATCTATTGACCCAGAACTTCCTATAATGGAAACTGCTTCACAGTGTGAATGTAAGGGAGATCTTAAAAAGGTCTCAAAATTGGTGTTCAGAGGCTATCTCACTGTGTATATTTTTAGTTTGTTGCTCTAAAGAAAACAAAGATTGTTTTTGTAAGACCTCAGAAAAGAACTAAACTTCCATAGTAAACTTAATTTAGATGAAACACTTTACTGAGTATGCTTTTAATATTCCGAGTGTCACTTTAAACGTCATTGATATATGATCAGAATTTGTCAGGGACAGAAATTATCCCAGAAAGTTAAGAAATAACCAGCATGAAACCTCCTCTAAAGGCTATTTACCTTTCCTGTGCAAACAGGACTGCTTGCTGATAGAGTACAACTCTCAGCACCTGGCCACTGGCCCTGCAGGGGTGCGCGTCTCTCAGGTGGCTGTTAGAATGTGCCTGTGCACAGGCAGACAGGTTGTAGTCCGCAAAGTCAGTTTCCCTCCTCGCATCCATCTCCCCCTTTTTCTTGCTAAAAGAACACTGATTTTTTTCAAGTATGTACCTCTTTGGGAGATGACCTCAATCCCAGGTTAGCAGTGAGTCCTGAGTAATCTAAGATACTCTGCTAACCCCCTGACCCTTGCTAATAATCAGGTTCGGAAAGATACGGGTCTTTCTGGACTTGATTGCACTGCTGAGTTAATCAGCTCCAAAGGCACTCTCTTGCTGAACTGCCTGTTATGGATTATAATATATTTCCTTTCTGTTTAAGCCAATTGAACTGTTTCTCCAGCCAGAATCTCTTAATAGGTACACAGACATTTATTTTTCTTAATATTGCCCAAAGGAATGAATTCACTAAGGATTTTGGGCAAATAACAGCAACCACCAAAAAACAAACTTGGTAAGAACTTTTTAGTAGCAGACAAAATCACCTTCAGATTATATCCCATAATATTTTTTGTGTCCACCATAACTGTAACCAGCAATAAAATATTTCTTTTTGTTGTCTCTGGCTAAATGCTAAATTGTAGTATACACCATTATATTATTCAGACATTACTTCCGTGGTGTGTAGCCAAGACCCAAAACAGCAGTGGCTCAAGTAGAAGGAAGTTTATTTCTCTTTCTCATAAAAATCTTGGACTCGGATGCCCTGCTCCGCAAAGTCTTTAGTTGCCCTCACCTCTCACCTACGTGGTACAAGCTGGCTCAGCACTGTGTCTGCGTTTCAACCAGGAACAAAGGGGAAAGAGAAGAGGTCATTCCCATCCTCTCTGAGGTCAGCTGCGCAAGTGGACACAACACGGTCCTCATACTCCATCAGAGAAGAATTAGCTACACGGCCATGTGGCTAGCCCCAAAGGCAGTGGGAAGTATCTTTGCTCTGGGTGCTATGCGAACAGCTGAAAACTGTTCCTGTGAAGGAAAGGGCAAATGGATGGTGGGGACCAGTGTCAGTCTCTGCCACACCCGGTATCTCTCCTCTCTCCTTGTGTCCTCTCTTAGTTGCCGTCCACTTCTCTACAGTCTCAGATTTATATTTTCATGCAGGTAAAATGAATCTTCTGGGAAGGATGCTACTTCTGTTTTATTTCTAACAGGACTGAGAACTTGCTTGGTGATTTTTTTTTTTTTTAAGCAATATATGATTTTCACTTTCTGTATTCCCAGGCATAAAAAAATGAGACCTCCGACTCTCAATAATACCCAGAAAATTGTATTCTCCCCTTACATTGAAAGGCGTTACCACAATAACCTTCCGAATTTGTACAGATAAACAGAATTAGCAAGCAGTATTGCCATAAACTGAAAGCAGAGGTACAATTCTAGAAAATTCTCTAGTTGGAATGACGTTTTCACCTCCTGATCTTTTTGTTCTCTTTTTACATACAAATGTACTGCTAAACCATGTAGAACCACACATACCACAGATTAAAGCTTTTGGAGCTACAAATTGAATGTGATATTTCACGTAGCACTTGGGGTAATATCAGCTTCTGATTTACATTTCTAACAGAAGTCATAGTAGTGTTAGCTTTTATTCTTCCATCACGATCACTAGAAATCATGCTGTTTTCAGCAACTAAGCTATCGTAATAAGAAACATTCACTAGAGAGAAAAATTCAATATATCCTTTCTTATACTTAAATAATACTTGTAAGGGGAGATTATTTATTCTATACACACTAATTGACGATCGAGTCCATATGTGACACTGTAGTGGACACGGTGGTCACACAAAGGTAGACACAGCCACTGCGCTCGAGAAATACGTAATCCAGGGAGAAGAGAGCAGCGCGCAGCTACGGAAACAGCATGTCTACGTGGGCACACACAGTCGTGCCAAGTCATGTCCCTCAGAAACCCAGGACAGTTAAGGGCCTCCGTCCCCAGTTCCCATATCACCTTAATGTTATAGTACGGAGAGCGAGAAATGACCATTCACAGACCAAATTAAGCCGAATTATGAGTCTTTATTAGCTGGCCAGCGACCACTCCTGCCCTGTCAGAGCACAGGT